>MU150417.1:11769-24548 GCA_015584075.1 Collybia nuda | reverse complement strand
CTATGCATCAAAAAATGGAAATATAAGTGTCTCTACAGAGCTACTATGAATACCAATATAGGCCCACTAAGGCATACAATATTATACTGATAAATCTACCTGTAAAGAACAAATTGGTATCTACCAAGGGGGTTAAGGAAAGGTGCTGTATAGAAAGCAGAGTCACACTGAGGTAATTGGGGTATACAGCAGCATATTCTAAAAAGCCAGGATGGAGAATTCCACTACTTTTCTTAGTAGGTATTCACTAAGATTATTTATTTACTTGAGGTATATGAAAATGCACAACTTATTTGTATTTAATATTGTTTCCTAGTGGAATGTACATAGGGGAAATCCTCAGAGACCCATCTGAGGATTCCCTGTAAGGATGTGATCACTATATACCTAGTCTACACAATATAAGTATGTACCTTACTGTTACACCTGTGGTAGCTCAATATACCTTCACTAAGTAATTAATTGGAAGAGTACATGATACATATGATATAATGGAACTGAAGAACGAGTACCTGCCACACATTGTGTTGGCCCACTCCACCCAAGTCCACATCTAGTTATTCAGATAATGTATACATGGATCATACTGACATCGTCTGCCTGGAGTATCATCGGCATACCCCCTATATCCTTATGACACTTCCCTTACCCCTCTTGCAGCTAGTAGAATTCCTCCTTGCTGATACCTTACACGTAGATCATTGTAGAGTCCTAGCAGGCTCATATAGGCTTCCGGACTCTCTCCGTAGATAATCCTTCCGATGTACCTATATAATGGTGCCTTCCACATAATGGTTGGTACCTTTGCAATAAACTAGGATCCAGGTTATTTATGGTGACTAAGTACACTTAGTTCTAGGTGCCCCCTTCCCTGCATGGTCAGACCTGATGTGTATATCGCCCTCCCCTAGTAAGCCTCTCATACAACACTCCCCCTTACAAACAGCCCTTCAGCACTTGCTTAAAATGACTCACTGCCAAATGCTTCACAGAGTAAGGTTGCCCTTATAGAGACAGTCTGTAAAACTGATAGTAGATTGTATACCAGACTGTTTATCATAGCTTAATATCAGGGTTAGGGTATCACTAGGCTATAAATCTGACTTGAGATTACCAATAATTAGTAGTCTATGGGCAGACTATCATCCATGGTCTATTAACTATTACTAGCATAATTTGAATTGGGTCTGGAGTAATGTTACAAGTGTCAATAAATGGTCTAAGATTTTTTTCATGTTTTTTTGTTCACAACTGTGGTGAAATATGCAATTTTCAATTAACCTTTGGGACAGCCACATCCCATGGCCCGCGAATTTCACTGAAATCAAACCCTTATTAGAATATAGTGGGGATGTAAGGTGAACAGGAATTTACTTTTTGTACTTTTGGGCCCACACTAAAAATGCAGGTGCCAGGAAGGTGATGAGAAGTAGGCCTATGCTTAAGAGGAACGTGATAGTCCAAGAGAGAGAGGCAGTAAGAGCCACTGCTAGAATGGATAACAACATAGTAGTCGTCCCTTGGATGATGGTTGATGATGCCTAAACATATGAAAAATATTAACAAAGTACTATACACCATATATACTCACGTGGTTCATACCTTTAAACGATGACGTAAAAAAGGGTATAATGTAAATACTTGGACAGAAAACAAAATGAGAGCAAAGACAGCAATGTCAGCTGTCAGCCGCGAAGCCAGAACAATGGACGCTGACATGGCTGCGTTCATTGACAAGACGGAGGTCAAGCTCCCATAAATAAACTATCAAATACTCTCCAGAGCCGAATAATTCATAAATGCTCACCGCCCTTGAACCTGCCCCGCATTCTTCAAGGCACTATAATCAGCAAGTAAAGTGTTGAGGATGAACAGAATAGAAGTAAGGGCCCATATAGAATCTGATGATGTGGCGGCGGTTAGCGTTCGTAACACTGGAGTGAGTGACATGAGTGCGAGAAAAATCAAAATGGATGATTTCAAAGCCTTGAGACCTGTCACACAATAAGAGAACGGGACTCCAGAGAATCAAATAGCGACAGACGATTGGCATATCTCTCCGATGTCTTCACTGATATAGAATCAAGAACTTCCCAGATCGCGTATCCCACGAGAGAAGATCCACCAGTGATCCAGACCATAGTTCGAGGATCTAATTTGCTCTGTTGTATCCAGACAAAGATGGATAAAAAGATAAAAATGGTCGATATGTGCTGCGTTATTGCACATGATAAAAGGACTAGGGGCCAGTATGTCTGGGGCTTAAAATTGGCTTGACCATACGATGAGCGACAATAGTTGAAGTTTCAGAACGACTCACAGTTTCTCCTCAAAGACGACAGAAAGGAGGCCGGGGGAATATAATTGTCCTGGAATGACTGTCTCTTCCAAAGAATTTTCGTCCAATCCTTGGGTGTCTGAACGAGGACGGTCATTTAATATTATCAACTCACGATAACATCACTTCAATTGTAGTTCAATTCTTCAGCAAGAATAATAATAATAATAATAGTAATAATTTTATATTGAATATTGAGGTATACACCACGATAAACATTGCCTCCTTGTAAAAACTTAGTTTACTTTAAAGATATCGAACATAATGAGAACCTTCTTTTAGGTACATGAGATCTATCGTTCATTTAACTTAGAGAGATGAAGGATTATCAATTGTCACTGTAAGGCAATAGCTTCATTAACAAAACTACAAGTAACTGACCCATTGAATTGTTATTCGAATTACAAATCCCCCTATTCAATCCCACTATCCAAATGTAAGCTCTACAAAATATTTATGCTAACCCAAGTACACTCACGACAAGCCTCTCCTCTTGCCTGGGTTCCGGAACGACTTTAGACTGCTTAGCCGCCTGTGCAGCAAGTTTTCCTTGATTAGGATTTGACGCACTCGTGCCTCTGGCCTGTGCCTACATCATGAAATTAGACTTGTGGGATGGTAATAAATATGCAGCAAACAATGTGGACTAACCGCTTTCATGCGTCGTTCTGCAGCTTCGGCGGCCGCAGCACGGGGATCGCTGGGGGAGGGATCCCCAGGATTAACATTAGAAGACGGCCCTAGAAGAGTATGTCCACCAGAATGAGTTCCCGACTTGGAACAAAGTGAGCCCATGGTAGGATTGAAGTCAGTGAGTTCCGATTCTTTATTTATTTATGTAAATAAATAGTTAAAAAAAAGGTTTATATTTGATAGGTTGAAATAATAAGTTTATTCGAACTTTCAAGAGAGGGTCACAACGATTTGTGAAGCATTGTCGATAAACCTTTCTATTTATGCCTGACGCCGAGGAGATTCGGCGAGAGGGATATAATCTCTCATCCCCACTTCTCGATCAGCACTATATCCGAACCTTGATATTCCCAATTCATAGTTAGATTGGCGGGGCATCCAGGCCTGGATGGTGTTCAGCCATGAAAGACAGATAGGGCAGATTTATCTATATATACCTCCCACCATCTTCTGCCGCTGTTCCATGATAGCTCTGCATTTATTCCAGCTTTCAACATTCGACTCTTGACGCCTGCCCCCAGCAAAAGGCCGAAAACCGTCAAGAGAAAAAGTGTTACGACAAGCTGATCTCGTGGAGAATCACGTTCTGAAAGACGTTGAGCACAGATATGAGAGAGGACTCTGGTACACACGGAAACACCGAGCCTCAACGTCGCCCTCTTTTCCTGTCGCAATATCTGGATTTGTGTCACCCAACAACGCACCAGCGCAAATAGGCAAGTTTTGATTTAGGCACCATTGTTTTGTGCATGAAAGACACGGTTGCGAAGGGTTATCGGGAATGTTTAGGTGCAATATAGAGTAATTTGCCTGGAAACATATGCCTATGCAGCTGAATCTAATTACCATACCAAGACAAAATGCATGATAGTCGCACATTTACAAAAATTTGTGGCCTCCCATTTGTTGAGTAAAGCGTTGACGGAAGCCTGAGATATTGTATCGAAAATGATGTTTATGGATCAGCGAATGTCACTTACAAACAACGAGAGAAAGCTGATAATGAAAATGAGGATGGGGGAGGTCATACTGTACATAAAAGAGTAGGCGTCACGCTGTTACGCATACACCAGGTGTCACGTTTCAGTCAGGCAGTGAGGTGTTGGACGCGTTCTACACAACTACAACTTTCACACCCACCCGCTCACTTTGAGTCGCCTTGTCTTCCAAGGCCTTGAAAATGCCGGCCGAGTTCGACGATGTTCTCACAAACCATCCTGTCGTGATAGATAATGTTGCTACTGTTTATTCGGTAACGATGTATTCACGCTCATAACATACTGTGAACCCGTAGGGCTCAGGGACCATAAAAGCAGGTTTTGCTGGACAAGATCATCCTAAATGTTTCTTCCCGTCTTTGTGCGTTTCGACGGTTAGGCCCGATTCCTCTGCCTGAGACCCATCTACTGAATTTGGCCTTTCTAGTGTTGGACGACCAAAGCACATACGCGTTATGGCGGGTGCTCTGGAAGGCGATGTATTCATCGGTCGGCGAGCACAAGAGTTCCGAGGCTTGCTTAAAATTAGGTATCCTATGGAACATGGAATCGTAACTGATTGGGACGATATGGAACGTATCTGGAGTTGGGTGTATGCTGAAGAGTTGGGAACACTGAGTGAAGAGGTTTGTAATCATTCTCTTATTCCCTTGGGAGGATTTTACCTATTGCCTAACCTTCAGCATCCCGTGTTGCTCACCGAGGCACCTCTTAATCCTCGGAGTAATAGGGATGTGGCAGCCCAAATATTCTTTGATACCTTTAATGTTCCCGCATTGTTTACCTCCGTACAAGCGGTCTTATCACTGTATGTTACAATCACCGAGTTCCTTCCAAGTTGCGTATTTACTGTATTTTATCAACCTTAGGTACTCCTCAGGACGGACGACAGGGATAGTTCTCGATTCAGGCGATGGTGTTACACATGCTGTCCCAGTCTTCGAAGGGTTTTCGATGCCACATGCTATTCGTCGAGTTGACGTGGCTGGAAGGTGATCCCTCAAATCTGATTGATCAATTAGCGCATGATATCTAATATTTGAAAGCAGAGATGTGACAGACCACCTCCAACTACTCCTTCGTAAATCTGGCCATCACTTGCACACCACTGCCGAAAGGGAAGTAGTGAGAACGATAAAAGAGAAGTGCTGCTATGTTGCTCTCAATCCTGTGAAAGAGGAGAAGGATACTTTGGGACGCACCGAAGACTTTCGATTACCAGATGGGAACATCGTTCAGGTAACGTACCTTCTTTTGCCAAACAGGACCATCTTATCCACGTTTCAAAAAAAGCTTGGCCCAGAACGCTTTCGTGCTCCCGAAATTTTGTTCAATCCTGAGCTTATCGGACAAGAGTATGCTGGAGTGCACCAAGTTGTTGTTGATTCGATCAACCGTGTGGACCTGGATCTTCGAAAGAGTTTGTTCTCGAATATTGTTTTGAGTGGCGGTAGCACTCTTTGCCGGGGTCAGTAACCTCGTTGATAATCGATAACCCTCTAATGGTCCTTTGTCTAGGTTTCGGTGACCGATTGCTCAATGAAGTTAAGAAACTTGCACTAAAGGACATCAAAATTAAAATATATGCTCCGCCGGAACGTAAATATTCAACATGGATTGGCGGCTCCATATTAGCTGGTCTCAATACTTTTAAGAAAGTGAATTTTTTTTTTTTAAATCCATGATCTTGTTATTCACCCTCTTTCCTAGATGTGGGTATCTGCAGAAGAGTATCAAGAAGATCCAGATATAATTCATAAGAAATTCGGTTTCTGAATTCTTTAGAGGACTATCGTAGGGTTTTAAATGGGCCCCTAACAATGATGATACCCATCTACTTCTCCAATAATAAATACTTTTCAACTTTTTACTTGTCGGTCCATAATTTAAAATATGTATGATATTCACTGATGTGGATGAAAAACACACATAAAGATATGCAAGTTCTGAAGATGAAAGGATGACGAGACTGTAAACCGGAAAATCACGTTCTAGCATCTCATTTTCCCTTCTTGGGGGGCTCAGCAGCCTTGACCTTCTTGGTTCCACGGAACTGAACGACGTTTGGAGGGTCAGGAACATTTATGACCTGTATACATCCGGGACATACCTTCTTCGCGCGGTTCTTCCTCTCTTTCCGCAGCTTGCGGGAGGGTTTCTCTACCTTAGCAGCCAGACCAGACTGCTCCGAGACCAGGATATTAGTAAGGCCCACCGAACAAGAAACATGACACACCCGGACTAATCGATACTTGGGCTCAAATTTTTTTTGTGACGCCTCATCATCATATATAAGGGCGAACCCTGTACTCCTCCCCCCGCCGAACTGTGTTCGGAAACCAAAGGTCACAACCCGACTCTTGTCGGTCTTGTACAAAGCTGCGAGCTTTTCCGAAAGCTCAGCCTTGGAGACATTTGGTCGTGACGGATGAAGTACGTCTAGAACGAACTGACGTCGGGCAAGAAGGCGATTGGTAATGAATTTACGCGTTCGAAGGGTGATTGGCGCAGAGCTGTCGGCCTGTGGTGAACAGAATATCAGTTTCAATTAAGGCGACTCGGATATGTCTGGCTGGTTCCCTAGCTATGCCCGTTCGATTGTACCAGGTGTAATGGACTTACCATGTTGGCAGCCAATTATTAGTTCTGTATTAGTCCTGAGATTTTATAATGTAACTATACGATAAGACGACGTACCTTGTTCTTGAGGGCGTTGAGGCCAGTGCCGATGATAATGTTTCTGAGGTGCTGTTGTGGCTTATAAAAACTGCACAGTCTCAACGGCAGTTCCCGAGATCACGGATATTCAGGGTAAATATACAAATTAACTCAACAGCGACAAAAAGTCGCACATCCAAACTAGCTACTCCCCTCATTAAGGAACTCATGATAGGGCAGTAGTAGTTCATATTTTTTTCATTAAGAAAATGTTGAGTTTGGTATATATCAATTTGATTATATGACGTGAAAAAGCCATGCTCGGTTCGTTCGGAGTTGTCCGGGATTCACTGTATAGTTTTGGATAGTGGCTTTCCAGGAGTCCAAACAAGTATCAATAGAACCAAAAAATCGAGTAGGTTCGGAGGTCATCGTCCTCAACGTCTTCAAGGTCAACACAATGGCTGAACAGGTACGTCCTCGCCCTTTAATAATGTCCAGACTCTTTATTTCAAGATCTAGATTGAAAAGGCTTTCCAAAAGCAAGCTATCTTCCAGAATGCCAAGACCCGTGGTGCGTGCATGGGACTCGCAGCTCAGCGATCTATGAGTTGTGTTTGACGATTTTTTCTGTGACGTATAATTAGTTGGGAAGAAGATTGCGACAAAGGAGAAACGGTGGTATAAAGATGTTGGTCTAGGATTTAAGACACCGTCAGAAGCCATTAACGGCACTTATATCGGTGCGTGGATCTAGTTTGTTAGGGATAGTCCACTGATGGAGCAGGTAATTTCATGGCCTTCAGATAAGAAGTGTCCATTCACAGGCGAAGTTTCCATTCGTGGCCGCATCCTTACAGGCAAAGTTGTATCAACAAAAATGACACGAACTATCATCATCCGACGTGACTACCTCCATTACATTCCTAAATACAGTGCGTCCCTTAACACCTCGTGTGTATGGAACAACGGTTGACGGACAACTCTAGACCGTTATGAGAAACGACACAAAAATCTCGCAGCACACGTATCACCTGCATTCCGAGTCGAGATCGGTGATGTAGTAACTGTCGGTACGTTTTATAAAATTTACATCGGAACAGAAGCATCTTGACGCCTGAGTGGGTACTAATAGGGCAATGTCGGCCATTGTCAAAGACTGTTCGTTTCAACGTGCTGAGGGTGTCGAAGAGCAAGGCCTCGGCAAAGACATTCGGCAAATTCTGAGCAACTAGTTTCGATTTGTTTTTAATGCACACAACTTGATATATGATATGCTACGCTATGCGTAATCATCATAAATGAGAAAATCCAATTATTGGTCAATGCTTTATGTTCAAGGCTGTTAAGCAGGAAACGTTGAGAGCAAACAAGACGCCAAACAAATCTGGATTGTTGGTAACTTAGCATAAGTCAGGCGTCAGCATTCAGATTCTGTCGCGACAAACACTAGCCATTGTTCACTGTGGTTAGCACTCATTCGACAGCGTCTAGCAGCCTGTCGTTAACGTTGAAAAAGCTGATCACCTCACTATATCAAGCTGGCGCCTACTCTCCTTTCTGTACTTACCTCACGCCTGACCAAATCGAGGCCCCAGTCACCACAGCCAGGTTCTCAGGGCGCCCAGATGGGCCAACAAACCTCAAAGAAGACGAGGAAGGGAGGCAAGGACAAGGATAGAGATGCTTCAGCAGACTCACCTTCGCCAGACGCACCACTCGACGACTTCAATGATCCCAGCACGCTCTCGCGCGCCACCGGCACTTCAATAGTGAATGGGTCAGACCCAAAGCCTGTTCTTAATGGTACTCCTGCCATCGGTATATCTGATCCTCATGGTACTGCTGCCCCATCCCCTACGACGTCACGTATACATGGGTCCCCATATCCAACGAAGGGTACAATTCCTCCTGTTGATCAGAGTCCCGGCATGTCAGGCTCAGCTCCCTCGTCACCGTCACCTCTCTCGTCCCCCAAGCCGTCCCCAATGCCCCTTGACATTCCTGCCACACAAACAATATTATCGAACGCGACCCCGTTTACACCCGGCTCCACTGCCAGCAGCGGAGCTCCAGGAGAGTCGATAGGAAATGGTAGTTCGAAAGAGAAACTTAAACAATTTGACATCGACGATATGATCCAACGGCTGTTGGACGTGGGTTATACTGGTAAAGTTAGCAAGTCTCTGTGTCTAAAGAACACTGAGATTACGGCCATTTGCCTTGCGGCTCGTGATGTTTTTCTCAGTCAACCAACGCTTGTTGAACTCTCCCCGCCTGTGAAGATTGTCGGTGATGTCCATGGGCAATATTCTGATCTTATTCGGCTGTTCGAGATGTGCGGATTCCCACCCGCCGCCAACTATCTTTTTCTTGGGGATTATGTAGACCGAGGAAAGCAGAGTCTTGAGACCATCCTCCTCCTTCTGTGCTACAAAATTAAATATCCCGAAAATTTTTTCTTGCTCCGAGGTAACCACGAATGTGCCAATGTGACTAGAGGTGTGTGTTTCCTTCTCTATAATTCGATCCGCTCACAAGTTGGCCACAGTTTATGGATTTTACGATGAATGCAAACGGCGGTGTAATATCAAGACATGGAAAACATTTATTGATGTTTTCAATTGTCTTCCGATTGCCGCTATTGTTGCTTCGAAAATTTTCTGCGTGCATGGTGGCCTTTCACCCTCCCTCCATTCTATGGACGATATCAAGCGTATACAACGACCAACGGACGTGCCTGACTTTGGGCTTCTGAATGATCTCCTCTGGTCTGATCCTTCTGACACTGCGCTCGATTGGGAGGATAATGAACGAGGGGTTAGCTATTGTTTCGGAAAAGCCATTATCAATGAATTTTTGGTGCGATATGATATGGATCTTATATGCCGGGCGCATATGGTCGTAGAGGACGGATATGAATTCTGGAACGACCGGACACTAGTCACGGTGTTCAGTGCACCCAATTATTGCGGTGGTGAGCATGGACAACAATAATATACCCATTGTTATTGATTTCCGGTGGCAGAATTTGATAACTATGGAGCATGCATGAGGTCGGCCAGATTAAGTTTACTATAATTACTCTCTGACCGGTATTTTCAGTGTCTCGGAAGACCTTCTGTGTGCTTTCGAATTACTCAAACCGTTGGATGGTGCTGCATTACGCAAAGAAATGACGAAGGCTAAGCGGAAAAGGTACATTTAACTCATTTTGAACTGAACATACGATGCTCAAGAAAATTAGTCTTATGGCAACAGCTTAATAAATGTTCGGCGCAAATGGCTATATAGAACACAGTCGTCGCGCCCCCCTTCTTTGACAATGTGGTTGCTTGAGCATTCTAGTCCATTATTGATTGCCCTTCCGCATGACACAGTTGAACGTGTCACAGGCCTTCATGAGGGTGGTACCCCAACAGCACTGGATTAGTTATCACTTGTGTTGTGACTCTGGACACATAGCAAGTCAGAAGCCTCTCCATCCTTTTATCAGTTTGTTCAATTCACGTTTTGTATTCTCTTGCGGCACCATTTTCGCAGTCCTGGACTTGTAACCCTATATCTCTTAGTGCCGCCTACGTATATTACCATTTTATCAAGCTTTTCGTCTCTGTTACTATCTATATCAACTCCTCAACTGGCGATTTTCCCCCTCATGCGGTCGCTGGTATAACGTATAACTAAGTACTATTTAATCATCTGCAGTCACACTATAAGATCCGGATGATGAACTTATACATTCATGGATATATGTGATGCACAACTATCATCTAACTATTTCCCACAATGAAGTAAATATCTGGGATTTCATGATTAGTTGATCTGTGGGATGAGCAATGCTTAGTAATTCTACATGCTGATGAAATTCATTGATATTTTGGCTGAACAAGCTTTTTTTTTGTTTTTT
Organism: Collybia nuda; assembly: GCA_015584075.1. Lineage (NCBI taxonomy): Eukaryota > Fungi > Basidiomycota > Agaricomycetes > Agaricales > Clitocybaceae > Collybia > Collybia nuda. Next base: position 13,951 of record MU150417.1, on the reverse strand, counting down.
GTTTTTAAAAATGTTAATTGTGAGTGGGTAATACAGCCTATACTAGTTGCAGCTGAAGCCATTAACCAGGTAGTAATCTGTAAAGTAGGTCCTCAGGGCAGTCCCTCAATTGGGCCCAATGAAAGAGTTGAGTCCAAGGCTGAGGATACCAGCCCACCTTAGACAGGAGCATCTGAGGGCCTTAAGGCCCATTTATGGGACAGCCATAATAGGCCTTGAGGGAGGCCTTCATTTGAAGGCTGATGGGTTCTTTCCAAAAATGGAAATATTGATATTTAGATTGGGTGTGTGAGCCCTCTCAGCAACCTTCAGCTAGAAGGTGTCCGGGGGTTTAACATATGGTTTGAATCATTTACAGTTGTTTCTAATGTAGTTAATTGTAAGGGGAACACCCATTTTCAGCATCACACTTCGACATTGTACGACATTGTAATTGCAGATCAGAGATTGTAATTGCAAGACGAGATTGTGATTGTAAATCATCATACAAGCCGCCGATTACAAGCCCTAGGCCAACAATCACAAATCGAAGTCACAGATTGCAAATTGGAGCTACCAGACAAAGCCTACACCTTGTATTGAAGATCACACATTGAAAACCCAGATGTCGTCCGATATGCGCCACACTTGTCAAAATCATGTACAATCACTACGCAAACATACCTATTGTATCAACTAACCTATTGTGCGACCCTGAGTGACATGGCAACAATAGGTGTACATACTCGCATTATGTAGAACTAGGTATATAGTGGCCCCACCTTGGTAGGGAATTCTCAGATTGATCTCTCAGGATCTCCCCTACCAGGTGAGTAGTTTAGACATGTACCATAGGCAATATACTCAGGATCTCCCCTACCAGCTGGAAGTCGGCCGACTTGTGATCGCATGTGCTCCGACTTAGGGTCGCCCTGACAGTAGATCAATCTCACCACACAGAGACCAATTCATGTGCCCTTGCTCAGAGGTCTTGTCAGTCACCCACATGTATTGAGAGACTCTATAGACTGTCCAGAGACTGTTCCAAGACTCTCTATAGGGAAGGGCCCACCCAAATCAGCAGTCTCTAGTCTATATACAGTCTCGAGACTTTATGCAGTCTCAGAGACTTTATGCAGTCTCAGAGACTTTCCAAGACTTGGCTGTAGTCTCAATACAGTCTAGAGACTTTTGTAGACAGAGTCTATGAGACTCTATGAGACTCTCGGAGACTTTCAGCAGTCTCTGAGAGTCTCATAGACTACATAAGACTACATAGAAATATACATTGACTATTAGTAAAAATTACTAGTCTATAATACTAAACTCTATATTTAATTAAGGTAGCCCAGTAACCAACTGGGTTACAACATAAATAATAAAGTTTGTGCTTACTATATAGAAGTGTGGTAACGTGCACAGACCATTTTGGAAAATAAAATAAAAAAAAATTGAAAAAGTCATGTGATTTAATAATCATGCCACTTTTTTTTTTCACCTGTCATTTTCATTCTCCTTCCTTCTCTAACACTGCTGCCACTACTGCCAACCACCACAACTCACAACACCCAACATAACGGCCCCAAAAGCGCACAGGAGGAGGGGGATGGGGGCCAAAGCCAAGGTAAGTACAATTCCATCATCCTCCTCTTTGAACACCTGCTAACAACACTTACTAACAATGCACATCGCTAATGCCAGCAAAGTGCCACCCCCCTCCACCTGTCACCACCAATTAAACCACGCCGGCCACCAGCACCACCCACACACACCCTGAAAACAAAACACACGACCCCCATGACCCCACACTTACAATAACGGCCTCACGCCCACAATAACGACCTCACACCAGCGATTGGACGCCCACAGCCCCATCCCTGCATCCACAACCCCTTATCCACGACTCCACGCCCACGCCCATGTACACAACCCCACAACCAGGCCCAATACCTCGACACAAACACCACGCCCACACCGCCCCCTATACGCACCCTGTTACGGTTTCTCTTTTCCCTTCACTATCTTATCTTATCTTGTACTATCTAACCTTTGGACTATCTCTTTCCCTTACATCTTCTCGCCCTCCATTCCATTCCCACCAATCCTATTATTACATCTACCTTTCACACTATTACTCAGCACTCCATTTATAACTACCAATAGTGCTTATCCCTTGTCAAAGCATTACTCATCATGCTTCTTT
>MU150416.1:11743-40011 GCA_015584075.1 Collybia nuda | reverse complement strand
GAGCTCGCCATACATACACTCGTTGCTGCCGGATTCCATTCATGCCACTTGATTCTCCATTCTGACAATGCTGGTGTAGTTGGTGCGCTACACGCGGGGCGATCCCGAAACTCTCAACAGAATGCAATCCTGCGAAAAATTGTGGCGCTTTTCCAACATCATTCACTGTGGATCACTACAAAATGGGTCCCCTCTCAGAATAATCTGGCAGATGGTCCATCGAGATGCCTATTTCCTCCCTCATCCACCCTTCTCCCTTATCCGCCTGCGATACCTCGTCATCTTATACCTTACGTGTCACCATCATTAAAGTTCAAACAGTAGCGTAGACTACTGTAATACAATCTATAGCTTAAGTATCGATTATTCATTCAGTTCAGTCCAGCGGTTCTTGTTTCATCGCCATAATGCTTAATTGGGCAACCCCTATTTGTACATTCTCCTCTATTCCTGTTTTCTCTTCTCTTTACACCACTGCATTGCTATGCCACGAATGCCAAAAAACTGGGCAGCTATTCGCTCAAAGGTTAGCGCTGAGGTTCTTGCAAAGTACTTGCCTAGGGCTAGGAAGTTCCGAAAGGATCAACCGCTCAGTGGTGGTCACTATCATCATGGTTCCACTGCATACACCTCACATTCAGAATCATTTCGGCCAAAATACGATAAATTGATTGCCCTTACCGTCAGCAAGGCATGGAAGACTTCAACATCGGCAAAATATTCAAACGGCGTTCAGCATTTTATGCTTTTCTGTGACAGGGAACAAGTCCCTCTCAACCTGCGTCTGCCTGCCTCCGAATTTCTGTTATGCGCATTCGCTTCAAGCCTGAGCGGAAAGCTTGCAGGGACAACAGCTCGAGGAAAGTTAACCGCCTTACGAGCTTGGCACATTCAGAACAACATGCCCTGGCTTGGTGACAAGCAGCTTTCGTACGTCCTTCGCGGAGTTAAATGCTCTGCACCGCCTTCATCTCGTCGCCCCGCACGACCACCTATCAGCGCCGCAAAGTTGCTAGCTTTACACAAGAACCTAGACCTCAACAACAATTTCAATGCTGCTGTGTATTTTTCAGCATCTGCTGCGTTTTGGGGTCAAATACGGCTGGGCGGACTATTCTCAACAGCGGAGAAAAGCTTCAATGCAGAGTTAGCACCTTCTATTGGGAGTCTCGGCGTCCCCAACAGAAATGGTTCCCTTACTGTTCATCTGCCTAATACCAAAATGGGTGGAACAACCGGTGAAGATGTTATACTATGCCGCCAACGCAACAGGCTGGATCCTATTGACGCGCTGGAAACACACCTCAAGCTCAACCCCGGGATGCCTGAAGAGCCTTTGTGTGGATACCTTAACTCTCGTGGTCTTCGCTTAGCACTTACCCGACGAAAATTCCTGCGGCGTTGCAACGAAGTATGGACCGGACTCGGGCTGCTTCTACTGGACATGAATTTCGTATCGGGGGAACGACTCATCTTCTGCTTGCTGGAATACCTCCTGATGTGGTGAAAGCTTTGGGCAGGTGGATTCTAATTCCTTCCTACGTTACTGGAGATCCTTGGCGTCTTTAGGTACCTTGTACATGGAATTTTTGACATTTCAGGAGTCAATATAGTGTATCCCTGCGCAACAGGCTTTGTCCCATGTGGGTGGTCGCTTGCCATTCACGTGCCCTCGACGCGCCTGTGGCTTGGTCTTTCTGGGTGATCTCCAGCCCGTTCACGCCAACACCACCATGTCCTCGGTTCATGAGAACCAAGGTCTGACACCCACCACATGACAGAGTGGCACATCCTTACGAAATTTCACCTGTCCGGACAGACATCAGAACCAAAGAACAGTGCACGAAACATGTTTATTGCTAATGTGATTCCTATTAGGGGGAGTACATTGAGTATTATTTTAGCATTCATGAGAACGCAGCATCGACACCGGCATAGGCAGATTTTCGAACATAGTTGTTGTCCCACAAAAGGGGAGAATCGTAAGTAGGGAAGACGCTGTTGACCCAGCTGTCCTATATGGACCGTCAGGATATCGTCAATTTCTTACTATAATTAGACTCACCTTGTCACTGACACCCCAGACAGTGATACCGACACACTTGCTGACATTGATGCAGGCCTTGGCGACGGTGTTGTAGTCGGTTTGTTGTTGGGCAAGCTTAGCAGCGGAATCAGGCTTGGGGATGCGGATATCAAGCTCAGTGATGGCTACGTCGAGGCCAGTATTGGCAAGGACCTGGAGTTGACTGGCAACACCGCCGACCTGACCGAGGATGAGATGAGCTTGTGTGCCGACACCATCGATGGGGACACCACGGGACTTGAGTCGACCGATGAGAGCGACCATTGCGTTAATTTTAGCACCGGGACCGTCGAGGTCTATACATATAGTAAGGATTTTGATTTTTTAAAACATGCTGAGGAAGTTTCACGTACTGTAATCATTGATGTAGAGCTTGGCGCTTGGGTCTGCAGCTCGTGCTAGTAACAAAGTATTAGGAACGATATGACATCCCGGATGTATCAGCTGGCTTACCCGCCTTGAAGGCAATATCGATGAAGTTCTCTCCCAGAAGCTTGAAGAAAACACTGGAGCGGAATGACCCATCGTCGTTGAAGACTTCGTTGACAACATCCCAGCTAAAGGCGTAGATGAGCATTATCTTTGTAATCAGTGTTTTGCATCATACGCGTATATTTTGCCTCTGTATCGGGATACGAGGGTCGTCACATGGTTGTTGATGACGTTGGTGAGATCTGAGGCAGACGAAACACTCGACACCCAACTTGGGAGCTGGCTGTGCCAGACTGTTGAACACAAATTAGTATACAAAAAAAGCTATGTCAGAAGTCCTTACCGAGAGTATGTCCACGAACGAGGCGACCATTGCTCTGAGCGAAGTTCACCAGGGTGTCTGCATTACCGAAGTTGAATGACCCGCGGGAAGCTAGAATGTCGGGTGCGATGAGTTTGGAATAAGGTAACAAAGATAGGCGTCCGAACGTTCGGTGGCATCCCATTTCAAGCTGATGGATGAAACATCATCAGGAAGCAGCTCATGAGTTCAACGAAAAGAACGACTTGCCTATTCTCCGGGGTGTAACATCCGAAGTCAGATGTGAGAATAAGTTTGTCAGTAGAACGCGAAATGGCCGCGGGGTCAGCAGCGGATCCGAAGTATTTTTTCCCTTTCGCTTTGATTTTTGGGTCGAGGAGGCCGAACACGGCAGTGGGGGCGAAGAAAAGTGCCAGGAGAGTCAGGTATTTCATATTGAGCCGGTTGCGGTTGTAAAAATGTCTCGATATTACTCACCTTTTATATGAGTCCTCGAGAATCTGTCCCCGTGTGCGTCTTCTGTTGGGATGTTGAACATCTGTGCTACCCATTGTTTCCTCTGGGGTATACTAACCCAAATGAAGACTAAACGTGGTCACATGCTTGATATTCTCGGATTAAGTCCACGAGAAACGCGTCAAAGAACCACTGTAAATTTGCGAAGATAGTCCGCTACGGTTACTGCCTGCCTCGGGGGTGGTGCGTCTGGGAGGTAGTCGAATGTCTAGAGTGGCAGAATGTTCGCGGGCCGGAGCAGGATGCCTCGTCGCGAGTATTTCGGAGTCAAAATAGCACCCGCAGTGCCACGTTGGAAGGTTGACTCGAACATAGGAGATCCGAAAACACTTGGAAAACGTAGTAATGGTACGCCAATGCGTGTTTATCACTTCCTCGGATGCGCCCAAAGGATACGTTTCTGTTCAGCGACCTTGGAAAATTGGGTGCGCTTGCAATACGTACCTAATAACAACGAGTGTGAGATTGGAGATCCTCATAAATGGAAATGATTCCTCATACGCGTCATCTTATAAGTCCCAGGTTTGCTGGTCTGACATAGCATGTTCACAGGATGTTGTCACCGCCTGCTCGGAAAAATGACATCTCTGACGAGCAAGGAAGCCTGGGTAAGACAAGTCTACTCCCGATATAATGCAGTGTCTCGTACCTTTCTCAAGATTACAGGGCCAACACCTATTCTTAAGGTTTGTTTGGATAGCAGGACGAATGGTAGAAGGCCGGAAACAATTTGCCAATTTCAACCATATTCCATGTCACTGCACGGTCCATATTAAGGACCATACATTAATTTATGGTTGAGCAGTGTTTGGTGAACAATGTTGAGGATGTTGTTTTCACCTTGAAATCATCCACTGCGATATAGTAGATCTCCAGAGTGCGGTCAGGTAAAGGTGAAGGAACAATCAGCGTGTGAAAAGTGCGACTCTCCCCATTTTCTCTGCCACAACCACGGCCATTTCTAATGAGTGCTCGTACACCGTTCATTCCAGTGGCAAAGGATCTTCGAGCAGCGAATACTCAAGAACAAACTCAAAATTTGAATCAATCCACAGCCAATACCATCTTCTCACCAGACCCGTCTAATCCATTACATACTTCGGCCGTGACTGCACAACCAGGTGCAAAATCTCAATCGAAGGCCCCAGAAAATACACATATATCTCAACCAGTTTCATCTACTGGCCCAGGGAACTCAGTCAGTACTAACAATGCCCCAAAGCCTCTCAATCTTGGTGGATTAATCAAGAAAACAAATCGGAGTTCTCAAGGACAAGGACCCTTCCAGAACCAAGGCCCCCCACACAGGCCGTCTTTAGGGAACCTGACCGTTCGGCCTGGAACCGCCGACCCTCATACTAAATCGCAACAGAACCAAGAAAACCATCGCCAGACCCACATTCCGTCAGTCGACATCATCGCACCTATCCCCCGGCAAGTTATCCGCGCGCCTTCTCCTTTGCTTTCTATTGTACAAGCTTCTGGTATCATCTCTTCATCTAAATTTAAAACACCCTCTCTTCCACAGAGCATATCTACGAAGAAGCCCAATGACGCGCATACATCCACTTCGGCTCTCGGCTTTTCTTTCTCCCAAACCAAGGCTATCCCTGATCAACAGCACACATGCCAACTGCCTAGTCCCCCCACTTCGATCAGGTTAAGTAGCACACGGACACTTGAATCTCACCCTGTCATCGACCTGGATCAAGAAGTAACCCCATTTTTCCTGAACACATCGCTTCCGAACCAGACTGGACCCCAGCGTGTCCTTATCAACGATGGAAACCGCAGAAATATAAATCACGAGCAAGCCTCCCATCGAGGAAACCAACTCAAGCGACCCAGAAATGATCAAGAACAAGCTGAAGAGGATCTGGCCACTTCCGCGGTAAAAAGGTACAAGGACCTAAGCGTGAGTACCTATTGTATTTAGATGTCTATAATTGACTTTTGGGCGATTGTTTAGGGGGAATACAACACGAGACTACCAGGAGTGTCTTCACCAGTACTTCCTTCAAGTCCCAGCGATCACTTTCGCTCTCAATACCGCCCGAGTCGTAGCCGTAGCCCTGAGGTTATGGATAACACTTCTCAGTCTCACCACCACGGTGGCGCTCCTCTGACTCCTTCGGGCCATGAACATGTATACCAGCACGATGATCCGGACTCTTTCATGGTCGATGGTCCCCGAGCCTTAGACAAGCTCCTCGGGCGCGATACGGACACTTATATTGAAGAAAACATGGAGAAGTACGAGCGGGCCACTGATAGATGGAGGGACTGTGCCATGGAGGATTGGATTGCTGGCGCTACTGGTATGTACCATGTACGCTGCACCCCAATACGTTTTCAACCAACGAAAACAGAGCTTACTGCACGTTATGGGAAATTACTAGATTTCGTGAGTATGCTCACCCCTAGTAAACGTTAATAGTATACTCAAAATCTCACTTTCCTTTTCAGGTGAAGATACACATGACGTTCGTCGACTCTTTTTTCGTCTATTACGCTGTTTTCGCGCGTGTGGCTAAAAAACATGGATCCTCCCTTCTGTTAGCACCAAAATGAAACTTTTTGCAAGCTTTGACGCCAAAGTTGACGCGCATAACACTGTTTTAGAAGAGAGAGATAGTGTTCTAGACGGAGTAAAAGACCGTTTAGTGCATGAAAGCGGAAATGTTTTGGGCAGAAGTAAGTCTTGATGAATTCAGGTTGTGCGCACAAAGCGGAGCGGGTTTGTCGCTTCATTGTTTCTATGTCAAATTCTTCGGTTACTACCATCAAACTTCGTCCATGTAACCTTCCCTGCCATGTAGTCACTTCTACCTTTTCTATTGCCTTTTGGTAGTCGAGCTTTTAGGCTTCCACTTTCAACATCGATAAATAAAAAGGCGTTCTGTTATTTTTAGATCGCCCCTTAAGGCAAAGATATTTTTAAAGTTGATTGGTGTCGAGTGCATCGTCGACACCGTCCACAACGATTCGTAGCCTCGCCTGGATTTTTTCTGAAATAGCCAAGGCTCCAAGCAGGCACCTTGTAGGCCAAGGACCCGCCCAGCGGCACCCATTCTTAATCACTTGGCGTTAGGTAAGCGATTGAAACGTATAAATCTGCGACAGTCTTTCATATCTCATTCACAATCTTTTCCGCTCCCATCGATGCCCTTCGTAAACATGAAAAAAAATCATCAAATGTTAATCACATCTTGAGCGGTGCTCTTAACTCATCAAATCCGTGAGTACGCATTCCTTTACCCGAGTACCCTCCATCGAGGTGATGATAAATTTCAATTATCCTCGAGCGTCTGAGATCGTTAAAAGACCTCTACGCAGTGTGTTATATTATCTCATAAGTACCCTGATCGATTCCGTTTTTTTTTTTCGTCTATCGATAGGTTTTCTGGCACTAATAATATCGTCTGTTTACAGTGCTACCATGAATGTACCAAACAAATCCACATCCTTAGGATAAGCAGCCGGCGGCCGGATATCCTCGTGAGTTTACTATCCGTAGTGTTCGTCGCCACCCATCTGACTGCTGCCTAGCTCGAATAGTCCTCAAACCCGGTTGCGCGCTGGATAACTAGAAGATAGTTGGAAGTTTTCGCCAAGGTAAGCCACATTTTAATTACGATTTCACATTACCCCTCGTTTTCGTGAATCCTGATTTGTTCTTTCATGTTTACAATAACTCCGAAAGCTATGTTTCGTTCCGAAAATATACTGTGTCCTTCGCTCCAGTTTTCCATGATGCTAACTCGTATTTATAATAGGCGACTGGTCAAACCCATTTATTTTCCGAGCCATTCCTGCAAAATAATATCGTGAGTACCCGGCGATACACTCTTTCATCCCCCGTGGGGGTTGTCCATGATGACAAAAATAACAAACAACTAGAAACTCTTCCTGAGCATCAGCATTGATTAGAGTATTTAACTGCACTGATTTATTACCTTTTTTACTTTTATTTTTTCACGCTTCATCCGACCAATCCGTTAATCACTGTTTGCTTGATTTGATTCTAGATGTGGTGCCAGTGTTAGTTCACTTGCCTCTTGAAACCGTCGCTCGAAGCAAGCCGATGGAGGTTATTAGGGGCTGGGGCGTTTAGTAGACGTATTACTGTACCCGTGGTAATTATCCTCGCAGTCTGACGCCCTGTATGGTAGTTTACAGAGGCAATAATACAATAGTCGTTTAGATGGACCATACTCATGAATCGTGTTAATGAGTTGACAACAGTATGGCCAAATTGTCCATACTAACAAAAAATAATCATCGTGAAGATCATTCTGAAATGGTTCGTGAGAGAAAAAACATGTGTACATAAGTCTGAATATCCGCCTCATACATAATGTTGTTGTTCATTATAATTAATTTATAAGAAAAACATTCATGTCGTCTACAATCAGAGGATCTAGACACAACAGTGGTTAACATTGAGTTCAGATCACAGGATGACATGAAGAGGCGACCACGAGTGAATCAGTGCGTAGGTATTACAATCAAAGCCTAAAGCTCAGCAACAGCTTCTAGTTGATAATTGTTTGAAGATTGACTCATCATACTCGTTGTCGAATATCAAGATTCTTAATTGGGGGTATTCGACTCACCATTGTGTACCCGAGGCAGAATAGACGCATCCACAAAAAAGATTGATCTAAAATGGACTGTTAGCATAAGGCTGCAGACGTTGGGAATGATGCAAAGAATCAGAAGGGGGTGCCCGATTTTTTGAGCTGTGGCGGGCCTTTTCGGCAGTGATGATACGAAGACCGTCGTGATAAAACATCATAAAAGCCGATAGGAAATATGCTCACCATCGAAACAAGCTTCTTCGAGGCGTAGTACGGGATGGCCGTAATATCGTGAACATAACTGGGGGGGAGGAATGAGTAAGATTTTTCGAGGTGCAAACAAGAATATTTGAAAAATAAAAAGATCAGAATATTTCGAAAAATACAGCCTTGGATTTGTCGTCAACGCCAGTCCAATGAGGACCAGATCAGGCGGTAACTCCATTGTGTCATCAAAGAAGTAAAATGGAATGGGATGCTCACCATCGATGAACCTCGATCGACAATATTGTGAAGGTTAAAGTGATACTAGGAAGAATTGAACGGGATTAGTAAAAAAATTCCAATGTACGGATTGAAAGAGAAGTTTTCAGTGGATTGACAGATACATTTAAAGCATCGGGCCCGTGGGGCGCTCATATACTCTAGTTTGAATGATTTGGGTTCATCTTATGATGTAAAGGAAGAGAATGGGAAAGGAAAAAATGAAAGAAAGCTCACAGGTTAACGCACTTCATCAACATTCCCCTTTATCCCGACCATCTATGAGCACCAGACGAAGCTCTTGATGCTCATTATCGAATGATATTCAGATCTAGAATGAACAGTTTCATAAGTGACTGATGAAAACCTAGTTCCAATTCTCGACAAAAAACCGATCAGTGTAACTATGACAAAAAATAAACACATCGTGTCCTGGTCTAGGTGTGACTAGGACACTCGAACATATATTGGAAGATATCATCGTTTCGAAGAAGAATACACGGCGATCAAGAAATACGTACCCACTAGTATATGGTCACTTCTAATCAGACAGATTGTAGGGCTTGCGTTGGTGGCGAAATAACATTGAGGGGACGTCGAGACTGGAAGCCATGAACCTGAGAAAAGAAAATTTTTTGGCTTTTGATGTCTGCACATAAGGGCCGGCAGTTTAATTACGTAATCCGGGCCCGCCCTCAAAGTTGCATTGCAGCCGAGGCCCGACAGGCTTTTGCCATCTTCAAATCTGGAAATTCAGCTGTCAACGCCTGGAACTGCAGCAGTTTCACACAAAATTTTACAATTTTCTATTTTAAAAAAAAGCGTCCAATTTCCTCCTTTCAGTGGCTCACGTCCTTCTAAATCCACAGGCTCGCAGCAAATATTGTCTTCTACCGCCCTTGCGAAGTTCTAAAGCAAAACACGTTCCGGAAAATGAGCACCTGATGATCCTCGACAGTGATCGATGTCGCTATAATCGTAAACACTACTTCTATTGCAAGTAGATCTTCGGCCCTCAAACCACACACCCCCTCGGAGTTGGAAATCGCTGTTTCTCATATATTCTTTGTTGCGAGGATGAGACACCGAGCGCCTTCATTCGAGCCTCAACCAATATCAGTGCTTCCCCAAAAACCCGCGGTGTTGGAGAAATTGCACGGCTGTTTTTTCTTTAAAATTTATCAGCTCGACTGACCTTACTAAACCTATCGATTATACTTCCACAGGAGTTTGTAAGTAGTGATGCTCTCTGCTCGGCCACCGTATGGAATGACTGCGTTCTCATCGGTATCTTCGGTACGCATGAGTCTCTACGGATCAATAACAATACTGACGTTACTAAAACATATGACAACAGATGGATGAACTACAACTCGCCCAACATGTTCGTTCCAACATCTCGGGTTCCGTTGGCGATACCGCCGCCCATTTTATTCGCATGTTTAAAATATCGGGCCGAGTATTTGTGGAAATGCAAGGCGATCATCTTGAATTGTGAGCGCTTCTCTTTAGCGAAATTCTGGGAGTTGATTTCTCCCACATAGAGTGTCGCAAGGCGACCCCAACGTGATGGGGGTCTATTTAAAGCTTCAGGGTAAAGTAGTGACAGGGAGGTTGCGTGAAAGAAGACATTCCATCGTTGAGATCTATCCTGAACTTGGCCCAGAATTCCCATCCATTTACGGCCACTCAAGGATGCATCAGCCTCCGACCCAGTCTTTGAATAGACCTACTCCATCCGATGGATTAAATGGGCCCCATTCGGCACCGGACCAAGGCCCCCGAGGTCCTGGTCCATTTTTGCGACCTGCCGGACACTTGCTGGCGTTCGACGTTGAACCAGTCTTTAACCCTATTCAACAGCTAAGGCACCATCACGCCGAATCCAAGTCCGAGTATATCAATGATGAGTCAGTGGGGCTGGGAATGCTCTTCGAAGATGCTGGGGTTGAAGGCGGGGTAGTCGGAACATCAGACCTAGATTCTTTTCAATTTCCTCCGTTATCCCCCCTTGCTCAGCGAGAAGAGATCATCTCGCTGGGTCGCTGCATTCATTCTCTGAGCAAATTGTTCACGGACGAACGACATAATGTTGGTGACTTCTTTTTAGATTCCCCCGTTACGTCGGCCAGCGCACCAGCGGCCCAACCCTCCACCCAGCCTGGGCTGTATCTGTTTGCATGCGAAAATCCTACTCCCCCACCAGAGCTACTTCTAAAGGGTGGCCCAGTGGAGGCGGCACCAGTATTTTCTGGTGTCGTAGCCACGTCTTTAAAGTTGGCCACCCAGGGAAATATATATCCAGTTGAAGCAACACCACATGGCTCTAACACATCCTTGCAGAATACAGAATCGGCAGCACAACCCATAGAAGAGCTGTACGGTCACACAGTCAATGAGGCTCCGCGAGAGCAGGACGCCCCGGTTATTACAGCTTCTATCCAAACAGCTCTTACCGTCGGAAACGAACCGTCTGATCAGGGCGCCAGTGAGTCGAACTGCGTCGTTTTCCAATTTAAGTTAATGTTCAAACCAGATGACGTTCATGTGGACGAACGATCGTTCATCTTGTCGTATCCAACTTTAGAAGAAACCCATTTCGTCACCGAGACTGTACATTTGGAGTTGAGCGGACCTAATGGAGCCCGGACCATCGACATTTGCGACCCCGTATCAAACGCCACATGCAAATTATGCCCGTCCGATCTCCGTTGAGCTCGATTCTCGGTTTATTGGTTTAAAAAAACTCACGGAGATTCCACAGGCACAGAAGACCCTTGTCCTCTTGACCTAAGCGCAGTCATTGTCGCTGATGTCAACGAAAAAAAGATGTCCCAAAATACCTCGTATACTCCTCGTGCATCCTCTGCTGACCCTGCCGGTAAATATATACCAGCCTCATTGCCGTTGGACCAGGGCAGTATAAGTATAGGCTCGTCCAAACACAGTAATTCAACCTCGTGCGCCCCCCCTTCCTCGAGGCCGCCCAGAAATACTAATTGCTTGCAAAAATAGGCTGACACCTAGTGCTATCTCGAGCGTTACTCCAATTGCGTCCACATCGCCGGTATATTTCCAAGATCAACCCGCGCTGTTGTTATCAGACCCTCCTCACGACCAAATATTCAGCAACAAGGATGGTATATTTAAGGCGGATACTGGGGCGATATATGGAACACGAACCCCCCTCGACACCAACGACCCTACAACCCATAGCCCCCATGTAGGGTCATCGCCTCTGCATGCGACCGCAGGCGATTTCAACGCTCGTTCGCAAGTACTCGCCACGTTGTCTGCGCCATCACGTGCTGCCGCCATCGATCTCGATTTTAAAACGGCCGCGCAAGGGTGCCATGGAATGGGTGCGCTACCTTTTCTTTCGTAGTGGACTAGTTGACGAATGGACCATAGTATCCGACTCACCCTCTTTCCTCAAAATTGATGGCGACAACGTCAATCCTGACAATGGTACTAGGCACAAGCCCAATCTCAAACCATGTCTGGATCCCCCAGAACCTCGGACAGTACCGTCTTTGGAAATAGAACTTACTATGGATAACCAGCCATCTGATCACACACTACGAGCCTTTGCTACCGGGTATGTGGCGCCAGGCCACTTAACAGACGGACTGAGCATGGGCGGCGTCCTGACTGATATCCCTGATGAACCAGCTTCGATCGGGGACGCCTTCAGCCTATCTGACATCGATGAAAATGATTTCAATATTATTATGTTGGATGATTCGGAGTACAACACTATACACGAATCACACATAGTAGTCACCGTCCAACCTGCAAGCCTCTCGATTAGTTCATCGGTATCTGAAAACTCAAGACACGAGGATGAGGCCCACCGGCTGGACGGGCCTTTGTTTCATCTCTTGCCGATCGTCCCAAGACTTCCCAGTCTAGAATATTGGTATTCTCCGACTGACACCAGTGAATCGTGCCAACTTTGGAAGAATATTTTTGGTCAGGCACATACAAGTTGCCGGGAAGCACGCACTGAGCCGACAACAAAAATAAATTCACATCATATGTTCTCAGCCACCACATCCCTATCCAGGCAAGATACCTTCTACGAAACCACGGTTCATATTCGCGGTGACGTACCTTTTAGCGCTGGAAAATCACACGAATCGGATCCTACTTCCAATAACCCGGTGGATTCTACACATAGCACACTTCTTCTGCCGCTCGAACTTCCAAAATCGTCATTGATTGAAGATATGTCTGCAATCTTTCCCTTTTCGATTTCTCCGAGTAATATTCGTGGAACCTATCCGCCCTCTGCTACGGTTTGTTCGAGGGACGACCTTCGGCACCCAGAAGCGCACAATCAACGAAATATCTTGCCTATTATAGACGATCCCCATGGCTTTCGTCTCTGTGCATTATACAATGAGTATATTTGTGCCAAACTCCCGTCAGCTATGTCCTCTACTGTACCCATCCCGGAGATGAGTGAGGCCCCTCTTTCCATAGCCCGGCCTCCCTGCCGCGAGGTAGGAGTACAAACACTCCAAGACATTGTGCTCTATTATGCAAAGCGCGCGAAAGCCTTTTGCTTGGGAGAGAGCTAGCAAGACATTCCCATCAATGACAGCCAGAACTCAATCCAGGCTCCCGGCTCCCGGTACTTCAACTCCATATTACAACACTGGCACTAATGTCGAACGACCCTTGACCAAAATGACAGAAATTTGATGATATATTTGTGTTCCACAATTGTAAAGGATTTATTTTTAGAGGTCGCTTCGGACGTTACGTTACAGTCGTGATACAATTACAAATCCAAAAATAAGGTGCATTGATCATTGCGTAGTATTGTATGTCATTATTTCCCACCCACGACCGTATTCTTAGTCTTCGAGAGATGAGAAATAGTTTCATCATCAAGGCCAAGGTGGTCCTTGACCAGCTGTGGTGGAACCAGTGCTAACCACTGGATTTGTTGTCAGCATGGGAGTTTATATACAATTTTTATCTCTTACCTGGTTCAAACTGACGTCCTCGAATTTATCTGAAATGAGGTGACGTTAGCAGATATTCCTGGATGATGGGGTCTCGGTTACCCGAATTGAAAATCTCCAAGAAGCGCAATGTCGTATTGCCGATATTCTCGACGTAGTGCCCTAAAATAGTGCTTAGTATTATTCATACTCATCAATCTATTCCACTCACCCATAGTTGCGGGAACGTAGCCTTTAGTAACAGGTGAGTAAGGACCGAACTTGAAAGTACACAGGTCATAACCAATACGTACCGATGTCGCCGGGCTGTGTGTGACATGATTAATGAATATTTACTGGGAGTAGGACAAAGGAGTCAGTCACCTGATAATCGAAGGTCCTTGCATTTGACTGGGAAGCGAAGATTGTTACTCGGGCGTGTCCCTCACTAGAGATGGCCTATTAGTGACTAGTCAAAAATTAGTGTAATGGGGTGCCACGAACATGAAGAAACTCCATTCGTCTTGGGTTGGGTGCCACTAAACGTTTTTTTCAGTAAAAAGCATAAAGTTTGGGATAGATGCTCCTTACGTGGAGTTCCCTGAAAGTGGTCAATATTAGTAAGATTACTTCATTTCAGGTTTTAAATATTACCTGATTGCACCTGGATTGACAGTCACCTCTAATGGCATGGATTATGTCAAGGAAATGAATGTTATGTGAACTGATTTCGACCTCACCAGCAGCCGCGATGGTCTTCGAGATTTTGAAGGTCGATGAATCAACTACCTTGACGGTCCCTCCAGACAGTTGATTGGTCTTGACCTTTGAGAACGAAAATGAGAAGGGGTCTGGAACCGTCCCTTGAGGGCTCTTTGGTCCTGCGCTATCTTCTATGGGAAGCGCTAGAAGAGTTTTTTTAGTCTAAGCATTAAATGGCGATATGTTTAGATAATAATCACTAGCAGGGAAGATGTACAGCTCCTCCGCGGGGATGTGGGAAAAGGCGGACGAATTACTATGATATAGATCAGGTTAGGTCGAATGATGGGAAAGAAGCACACTGACACCTGGAAATTCTTGGCGATCACTTATTGCTCCGAGTCAGCATAAATAGTGTCAGTTTATCGACCTTCACCGACCTTCAGCGGGAACATGGGCCAACCAATCAGTCAACTATTACGACATTAGTAGTAGTTAAGCTAGAGTTGGACCAAACAAACCAGGAATGTCGAGTCTTCGCTAAAGCTGCCATCATCGAAGACCTTTCACGAACTGGTTAGTGTCCTACAAAGTAAGATGTATATATGTACAAACCAGGATGAATTCTGACCCGGCGGGGTTGTCTCCGGTTGCTTGGAGGGAATGAGGAACTCCAGGCGGGAAGTACCAGAGATCACCGGGCCCCTAATAGTATGTTTGTACCAGAAAGGGGATGAGAAGAATGTGAACATACAACAGTCGCAATGTAATTTCTTCCTTGCGCATCGACGGAAGCGACTTGTGTATTTCCCTTAAAACAAACTTAGACTTCGAACCCGGAAAGGATTTAAAAAAATCAACGTACACTCAGAACGTACGCCCACTACGAGGTGTCAGTGATTTCAGCAATACAACGATGAGGGGGAAATACCTCTGATGTCTTATGCCAATGGAGTTCTCTATAATGTGTGGATGTGTTATTTAGCATGTGACCAGCGGGAAGGGAATCCGGACAAACCTCACGGCACCAGCTTCCAATCTCATGTTCACACTGGCCATTGCTGTAGTGAGAATATAAATAAAGGCCGGTGGGAAAAGTATAAATAGACCAGGGTACCTTGTGCAATTGGCATGTTACCAGCTAATGTAAAAGGTGGTCAGGATATTAAATTATGCAGTGGCAATTCATTCCTCACTGTTTTGATTGCGCGCCCAACCACCGGTCTGGAGACGATTGTGACTGAGACTGAAGGGCCATTTCGCATTTTGTCTGATCATAGTTGAGCCGTGAGCGGATTTATGTATAAACGGTGAAAAAAAGTACTGACACGCTGCCATGATCTGTTGTAGGTGGGGCGAGGAGGTCCGAGTTTTGTTTGTCGAGTATCACGTCCGAGGTGTGGGCAATAATTGGAGCGCCCAAACCGTCACGAAGAGGTTCAGGGTCGGTGGGGATGGTCTCGTCCCACAGAGGGCCATTCGGTTCGGTGCTCGCGAATTCGACTGTGTTGCTCGGTCGTGGAGCCGAAACTGTTGCCGAAGGGCTTGCCGTGGCGGTCGAACTGTGACGAGATACAGATGTTACGAGGGCACTGCTGAGGGGAGCAGACGTCGCGTCGACGCTGGTGACAGATGATACTGAGACTGAGATGTCTGCGGAGGAGGATGCAGCAGGGGCACCAGCCACTAGCTTGGCAAAGAAGAGAGCACAGATGCAAGTTGAAAGGCTGATCATTGTGGTGTTGTGAGCTACTATTTCCTGAGCAAGCCTGTAGGCTTTATATACTGTGGAGGAGCATTTAATTTTGGGGAAAGTCAAGGAAAAGGAAGCTAAGATGAACCATGCGAAACCCAATGTGGTGAAGGACTTCAGCCATGATACACCATCTAACACACAGGGGTCACGAGATTAAAGCGAGCAAGAATAAGTCTTACGCCACGTACACATAATAATGGCGTACTTCAGCTGAGAAGGAAGCGAGGCGATGCGGGATGTCTCGAAAAGGCCGCTAGAAACGAGGCACACCCCACCTCCACAAACGGAAAATGAATCCTTAATCAGAAAGATAAGTTTCGTATCATATGGAATGCTAACCTCCTGTGACATAGCAGATGACTGTGTTGTCTAGCTTGAAGGGCGGAGGAGCTGGTGAGCTGGTGAGACCGCGCCGGAAACCTAATTACTCACTGATCTATTCTAGTCAAGATGCCCACAAGCTCAAAGTTCGGCATGGGTTCTAAAAATGTTCAAGATGAGCTGACGCTCAGAGGAAGGCAGTTGATCTCGCCGGGAGCTAAAAATTTCTAATAACAAGGCTTATCACGGAGAGACGCACCGTAAAGGAAAGTATAAATATAGAACCTGAATATTCTGATTGACTATTGGTTGACTATAATAAGCCGCATTGATGAAAATATCAAATGGGTTCCTGAGCGTTCGCACTGTATCCCCAATCAGTTTTACTGAAGAGTATCAGTGCTGCCGAACGGGTATTGCGGGTCGTCTGCTCTTGAAATGTTCACTTCCAGCACAAAAATCATCCCAAGTGGGTCAACCACACGCAAAGAATAAAAATGGCATCCAACATAGACTAGATCTATCCCGTCACTTTCCGTAGCCGAATGGTTATTTTAGGGTAGAAAGTCCCAGCCCCAGATGCATTCCCGGCCGATGAGAGGTATTGAAGTAATTTTTCTAAACGATACCCATAAGTTATCTGGCCCTGACCAAGTAAATGCAGGAAAATACTACGGGCGTGCCCGTCACATATACATAACCCCGACTTCTTTTTGACGGCCTAAATGATGTGGGGCTGGTTATATGAAACAGCCGATGGTCAATCCTGAGACGACTGGGCATCTGGAAGGTGCGAAGGTGCGTCACCACTACCCCAGTTAAATCTAGGAAATTCATCATCGATTTGCGGCTAAAGAATCGACCGTCCCTTGGTGTTAATTAATTGCCTCCGCCGGACTGAATTTCGATAACGATCTTGGGAGGTGCGTCATATGTCGGCATTTTTCGGCCTCTACGTTAGTTCATGTGTTTCTGCAGCACTTAATCCCCCAAGCCATAAGAAATTGTGTATATGGTGGGAGTTACTTACCTCAAGGATGGGAAGACAGCCCTTTGCTACTCAGCTCGGTTATTCATCGCGAGCTAGTTCGAAAAATAGAGCGATGTATAACATAATGATCGAAGTACATACATGTTGTGCGTTACGGAACCCATCTCGTCAACGCCCCATATCGGGTAGTATCCGGCAAGTATTTAACAAGGAGATACTCTGACGCGTCCACCCTTTTCAAGAATCCGGATAACCTGACCGACCTCAGCAAACCAGCCATAGCCTTTTTCATTCCCATGTGAATCTTTGGATATCATATATTTGGCTTCCCGAAACGGGGATGCATAAGGCAAACCATGCACATGGAGGTGAAGATGATCGACCGAGTTGAAAGGAGGAATATGAAAGCCCATTCTAGATAGGAATCCAAATTATTACGGGCACCCAGTACTTCGGGGCGTGCTCACCTTCGGGCTGACGGTGATACAGAGAGCCCATCAAGTATGTCGTGGCCAATCCTTTCCATCGATTGAACTGGAGCTTTATAAATCAAACCAACTGCTATTACATTGTTATAACGGACCCATGATTGTATCTTTTTTCGTCAAACTCCTGACACTTGCTTTAAAAGAGCAGAGTGATTTCAAATTCTAGTAATATACGTTGGGAGAACGGAAAACTTACTGATGTGTATTTTCGGTATGATCAAGAGATGATGTTCAGCGGCCGGTTTGTGGTCTATAAAGGCACAAAAAGTATCATCCTGCATCCAGATATCTGTCACAAACTGGTGGTCAGCCTTCTAACGGGCTCCGTACCTCCCATACTATTCGAAATCCGTTAGGTTTCGAAACGTGACAGAAGGTACATGATTTCATGAGAGAAAAATGACCATCATCCGACGTTTGTGTTGAGCCTACACAAGAAAAGAGGGACATGAAAAAACCAAACATAAGTAGTGCAATTCCCTGTACTACGTGGTCCAATTCAAAATCTTGTTATGCGACTCAAGGCTGGGATTTTTGAGTTACTGTAGGTCCGCTTGGATAACCGAAAGCTATGGCCGCACAGGCCAGGATATATAGCGATTAGGAGTCCCAAATGCCACTTGACGGAGGGTCCGAGGTAGAACGTTTAACAGCTGCTAGTATGAGCGAAATTGCCTGGTTACTACATCCCGTCACGCCCACTGTCTCCCACGTGATGCGTGACGTGACAACATCAAGGGTTTTACTGGTCCGAGCGGGGTGCGGTGAGCTCCTGCCAAGTCTGACCGCGGCTTACATACCAAGTTGAAGCTCAGGCTCCAAAGATTCTCCTACAGTTCCGTAAAGCCTTTCAGGTATACTGTATACAGCCATGAAGTTATAAGAGTCAAACTAATCGTGTCAGAAGGGACCATCAACAGCGTTCACAAATTATGCCAGAATTGAATGATGTGTCAAGCCAGGCTTGCGCCCACATAGAGGCCATACTGGACGGTGACGAAGGCCGCAAATTGATAGTTAAATACAAGTCAATTGTCGCGTGGAATGTGAACCGGTTTCAAACCGTAAAGAATCCGGCTAAACGACGCAAGGCAAGCGCGAAAAACAGTGTATACATCGACGTGACAGGCTGCTCACCGTCTTACATCAACAGATATCAGTTCCTACTTGTGGGACGTGTACGTTGGCACTTGCCAGACCTTTCGTCTGCTTACATTGCTCTTATACTGGATGTTGGTCTGGTGATCACGTGGTATCACACTTGCGCGAGCAAGATCATAATTTTTGTATGTAAGATTGCCGTCAGTCTAGCCACGATACTAATTTTCAAAAATTTAGGCGCTGATGTAAAGAGCGGATCAGTATTTTGTATCCAATGCGACGATTTTATTTACAATGCTGGACTTGATGAAATATACCTCTCGACGGTTGTCATGTCTGAGGAAAAACAGACGAAATTTCAAGGTAAGTTGTCCGCCAACCTGTAACGATCTCTTACCTATCCATCGAATAATTATTGTCAATCAAGTCGCCAAGAAATTTCGAGAAACGTACAAGGCTTGGGCTCCAACCGAAAAAGATAAAGCCGCTCTTGAAGGAGCCGTGCCAATACCGTGCCAAGGCTGGTGTCCCAAAATTTACTACACCTGCCAGTGTCTGATATAATCTTTCTCAAGGGCGCAGAGGTCTTTTAAACCTCGGTCAGACTTGCTTCCTGAACGTTGTGCTCCAGTGTTTCGCCCACAATCCCCTCCTTCGTAATTATTTCCTCAGTGACAAACATAACTACAAGCAATGCAAACTCGAGAACTGCACGTGCTGCGAAATGGATAAATTGTTTTCTGAAGTTAACCAAAATCCGTTTTACACCTTTGCTCATGACTAATAATACCTAAATAAAGATCTACTCGGAGGATTGTAATCCCCATGGGCCCATCACGTTTCTGGCTACAACATGGCGAGCATCTGCGGAACTGTCAGGGTATGCGCAACAAGATGCCCACGAATTTTTCATCTCAGCTCTGAATCAAATTCACACCACTTCTCGTGGCTCCACTAATGTTTCCTGTAATTGCATTATTCACTCCACATTTGCTGGTCAGCTTCAGAGTGACGTCAAATGTGAACGATGTGGGAATGTTACCAGCACGGTGGACCCCATGTTGGACGTCAGTCTCGAGTTGAAGGGAAAGGGAGGTGAAGTATCATCTGCCGAAAATACTCTGGCGAGCTGTCTGCGTAGGTACGTCCTATGTTTAGCCCTCCTCTGAATTTCTGTCTAGAGCATCTGTGGTGTCAGGTTCACACAACCAGAAAAGTTAGGCCCGAAAGAGTACAGCTGTGGTAAATGCGGCAAAGCGTCGCATGTGTGTCCCATCATGACTCCCTGCATTCCGAATCTCATTAATTGTTTCAGGAAGCCAACAAGCGACTTAGTATCCGAAAACTACCGCCCGTTTTGAGTTTCCAATTCAAGGTGCGGTCTCTTTTTACTTATTACCCCTATCCGTCGATTGATTGTTCCTTCCAGCGGTTTGAACACAAGACTTCTGACAAAAGTTCGGCACGAAAAATTGACGCTCCGATCCGCTTCCCTGCTTCTCTAAACATGGCTCCGTTCACAACGATGGGCATGAAAGAGACTGAGAAGGAGAATATGATGCCGAGCAACTCGTGAGTTTAAAAACCCTTTCTTGTAAATGACGTTGCACATCTGAGCCAAATTATACGAAGATATCCCGGCCCCGCAGCCATGTATGAGTATGACCTTTTCGCTGTCATAAATCATGAAGGGAGTTTGGATAATGGTCACTACACAAATTTTGCACGCTTCCAGGATGAGGTGAGCCAAGCTTATTTCTAAACATTCAAATCTCCTTACACTAAGCCCATCAGTGGTACCGCTTTGATGATGACAAGTAAGACGTTTGTAAGTTGTTACGGCCAGCTCACCGATCACGTATGTTCCGGTAGAGTGACTCCTTCAAGTCTTGGCGCCTGCCTGAACTCCATAGCGTACATGTGCTTTTATGTCAAGCGACACCTCGACTACAAACCATATACGACGCCAACCTACGTTCTCACGCGCGAAACAGAGGCTGTTAGGGAGAAGGAAATGGAGAAAGAGAAAGAAGCAGCACGAATGAAAGAAGTAGAAGATGCATTGTTGGCCACCGTCTGACATGCCCCCACATGTCTCACCGCCAGCACCTCTTCCGTCTACTCCTGTACATAGGGACGGAGATCCTGTACTTTAGCCGTGTATAGTCTTATGCCCATCCCTTATGGACATGTACTGGTCGTCGGTCATTGAACGACCCAATGTCGGGGGCGCGTATCGCATCCGACGTGGCATTGCTGCATCTTGGAGGTTGACTCTCACGAAGGGTCACAAGATACAACTCGTGCATTAGCATAGTTAGTCAATTAATAGACCGGGCCGCGTGATCCAAAATCCGTCCTGGATGATATCGCAATGGAGTACGACTATGTGCGTCTTTGGTTTAGCTTTTCGCTTTTCTTTCTTCTTTTTGTTACCGGTCGGTGAAGTCTCGGGGGTCGAGATAAAATTATCTTCTTGAGCGGGTATTGCGGGGGTTGCTCCCAGTTGCGGTTCAGGGATCTGCAGAGGCTTAACAACGCAGCCGAACAGATACGACGCATCAAACGAACCTCCTCGCGAACCAGAACGCTTCCCTTTTTGAACTGTTCATTGAGCTGATTGTAATTAATATTGAATCGAGAAAAAAGGATCTCGTGCTTTTCTTTTGATACCGTGCCCTAAAAACGGAGTACATCAATCCTTGGCAAAGGGCTATTGAGGAACTTTTGCCTATATTTACACGTAGCGTAGCATGTGCTTCTGCTGTGGTCTGCTTCCCCTGTTGGACTAGTGCCCAGAACACAGTATTGTACAGGTTATTGATATGTGCTACGTGGTCGAGTCAGGGGGCGGTACAATGTGGGCAGTTAGGAACGGACTGTCAGCTTGCCTCCACGCGAAGTAATCACGAACGTGATTGTCGGCGGGGTAGAGAACGATGCGTCCATCGAAAGATGGCGGGTATTTGAGCGGGTTATTCGGAAAGTATTCCGGCCAATGGAAGACGTAGGATGAAGTAAAGAGCGATGTTAACGTGGACACGATTTTCGATTCTCGTCGGTTATAGAGAGTCGTTGATTTCCGTAGGAGAAAGCTGATCGAAAAGTGAGATCCTGGACGCAATACAGGAGCACAAGTAACCCGGCTCTAAGGGTCTAGTTCCGAAAGGTTTGCGTGCGAAGCCCAAGCAGTTGAAGGCCAGCAAAAACAACAATTAAATATTTTCTGACCCAAAAAAGGTCCATGCGAGAAACCAAGGCATAATGTAAACATGAACATCGTCACCGACCTAAACTCATCTGACTCGCCGAAACCGAGGACGATATCTGGGTATTCTTCCATGATGTCGCGGGCGGCGTGGTCCATTAGCTGCAGCGCGCGCGCGTCATTCGGCTTCGTAAAATTATGCATATCCGAGAATCTATTACAAAAATGGGGAGATCTGACCGTGTATCGGAACCGATCCAAAAGTCGCATACCGGTGAAAGGAGTGTCCATCAAGACGGAAAACCATAAATGTTCCAGGTAAAAGGGTATCAGGAAGCTCGAATGTTCGAACGTAGGCATATTTTGTTCCTGCCATCACTTTGATTCAGGACGTACGGGGTAGATCGTACTGGAGGGAGATGGTGGTTTAGTTGAAGCACTTTTTTTTTGAAAGATCATTCGGCTTTCGGAGATTACCGCCGTAACAATATGGATTAGATTCATAGATAATGTATTATGTATTATTTATTATTCGGCTAAGGTGTTATTTATTACGTCATTACTAGCACTCGGTCTCGATCATAACCCACCAAACTCCGTACTGAGTGCTATCAGAGACTATAAGAAAATACTTGCCCGTTGAAAGGATGTTTGAATAATTTAGAGTGAACTTGTTTAAAAGCTCGAAGTCAGCAAAGAGCAGCCTGAAAGCATAACTAAACAAATAATTACTTAATTACGAACAGCGCCTCAATGTGACTCAGTTGCTGTAGCCCCATCACACTCTTCACATATTCACATCGCCTCGACAGTTCCTCACCTCAAGCGTGACTCCAGGCTCTCAACGTTCAACCACAACCACCACTACCATCATCTCTAGCATCAGTCATTGTTAAGCCCTGCACCGACCATGAGCACAGCCGCAAGTCCCTATTACTTTCGTCGTCGCACGATGGGTCGAGCAGCGTCTCCACCTACCTGGGCATGCTATGAGCAGATCCCATACGACGACGACGACGACAGTGATAGCTCAGAATCGTGCTCAGAGGACGACGACGAATACCCAAGGACCATCGCTGGACTTGAGTCGTCGAGCGACTCGGAGGACAAAGACCACTCCGTGGATTCCGGCACAGGCGATGATGACCATGATCTCAATATGGATATCGGTGAAGAGGGCATCGATGGCGGGGCCGACGGCAAAGGCATGGACTCGAAGAAGGATGTTAAAGGGAAACAGCGTGCGATGGATTCTGAATCTGAGAACAAGAGACCGCACCGGAGGAGGCAACGTCCGCCTGTGTACACCTTGCGACCCATCTTGACGATTCAGAAGAGCCAAGGATTTGTTTGGAACCAGGTGTGACGCATAATGTCTTGTCAATTCTTCAAACTTACCCTGAAGGAATTTAGGATTTATTCGTTCCACCTTACATCAAAGACCGATGTTCGTAGTTCTTGCATAGCCCCCGAGTAAACCCACTGACAATACTGACCAAACTACCGTTTATTACCTATACACTACTCCTGGCGTTTTCTCCTCAAAATCACAGACGTTGCCTCCACCTCGCCGCCGAACGCCAAGGGGTTTATTTCAACATCCGCATCATCCATGAACTCGGGTATGAATGACTATGAGGTCGAAGTGGTTGAAATTCGAGTTAAAGAGGGAGACCTAGACTTCATCATGCCGTAGAGGTCTCGTCACCCCCTTTTCAGACCCACAGCGAGAAATTCTAGAATAATACAACGAAACACTCATATAGTACTTTTATCGGTTTCTTCCTCTATTTTGCATTCGCACTTGCATCGTTTTTAAATACAAAGCTCCTTCTTGTAACTATTATCTCTTGTATATCACCCCAACATACAAAATCCTTTTAAATACCTGAATATTTTGATGACGTCAATGCTCCCCAATTGTATGTAGGAACAAAACATAATGGGCATTGGGATTCCGTAACTGCCCTGTGCCGAAGCAATCAACCGAGAGATTTACGCGTTTCGAACGCACAATGCCGGGTGTCGTCGAACTTCGGAACTTGGGGAAAATGTGCTCATATTCTCGTCGACGGTGGTGTTCGTGAGATATTCTTATACCAGTGTGAAATTTCCGGAATATTTTCGAAATTGTAACAGATATTTTTGTCATGAGA
The DNA here is from genome assembly GCA_015584075.1 of Collybia nuda. Classification (NCBI taxonomy): domain Eukaryota; kingdom Fungi; phylum Basidiomycota; class Agaricomycetes; order Agaricales; family Clitocybaceae; genus Collybia; species Collybia nuda. The sequence goes on along the minus strand of MU150416.1, from coordinate 15,917 downwards.
GTAACTCATCATGGGGGAAGGATCTATTCTTGCACGGATAACGAAACCCGCAGTTAGTATTCTGCGCAACCGGCAGCGAAATGAAGAAAGAAACCTGGGATTATCTATAATCGGAGAGCGGCACCACACGCAAGTGTGAGAGCCAGGGGCATTTTCACATCGTGAGGCTAGAACAGAAGCACGACTATGCCGCACAGAAAGCGGATGTTCGTGAGAGAACATAGCACGGGACACACAATTATAGTCCGAGTGGGACAGACGCACAGAGAGAGCTCAAGAAAAGTTGTGAGGGTCCGATGATGGATGTTTTTCATCGATGGAGATAATCAGTATGGACGCTCGTACGCCACTTCCCCCGGGTTGTCGCGCGAAGGTGGAGTGGGCGTGCATGATGCAATATTGGGTTTATTAAAAAGGAGAAAGGCGTATCATTTCCAGTTCCTTGGTTGCGCACAGGTATACGGACCGAAAGAGGTTGTCGAAGAACTTCTGAGACGAGTGCTAGTGGGGTTGAGCCCTAGAGGTGGGTATTCATCCAAGAAAAAGAACAAGGTCGGATTCCACGGAAACAAAGGATGAACTAGAAGAGGGCCTGAGGAAGAGTGCCCAAAATTCGGAAGCCCACGAACAAAAAGTAGGCAAAGATTTAATCATGAGTGATAAAGGGGATGGAGTAAGCCTGAAAGTGACCTCCTTTCAGGTGTGGAGTATCGTGAACGTCCATACGATAGGCAATGAAAAAACCAAGGTTTAGGTATCGAAGATGGGGAGGTAATTATCAAACGCCCCGACTTGTCCTGGAAGAATGGTTTGTTTATTAGCTCGTGGAAGTAACGGCGAGGGAAATCCTGTGATTCAGCAGGGTCTGACTAGACGTGAAATGACCTTTGTCGTCAGATATACAGGTCATGGGTCTGTCGCTATGGAGCTACCCAGGCCACCTTGGCCCTTGGGTTCAGATGCCAGTCGCCAAGAGATTGGGCGTAGAAACCAGAAAAGATATTGAGCCGTGAGCGCCAGGAGACGTAAATTGGGTCACAAGAGGGAAATCGTAACTCGCACAACGCTGTATTGGCATGGAAGGGAACATGTTGTAGGCAAGCCAGAAAGTTTTGAGTCGAAAGGGACGGCAATTTCCGAGATTTATTTCGCACGAGCGGCGTTGTCGCCAAATGAGGACTCCCGCCGGGAAGTCGGTTTTAACATCCTCCCGAGGAATGCGCCATGTAAAGACACTGTCACAGTGTTGGTCCATGCAGGTCCATGCATATATGCTCTCATAAACAAACAAGATCGCCGTGAGCCACCCCTCTTTTACATTTTTTTGTTTTCGAACGCAGCGATTACTGAACTAGGCATGCCGCGCCCAGCGCCCCGTGTTCAACATCGTCCGACCAGCATGTTCTTCATGTTCTATTCCCTTTTCTAGATCACTACCTTTCCATAACTGGCGATTTTTCAAGAATATGGGTCTGAACCAATCCATCAAATTTCCAATTTTGGGGTGTGAAATCGCTTCAACTCAAAATCACCAACTTTGGGAATAACTGAAGGGGCCTCCCATTTTGGGCGAAGGGTGGCCTCTGCCAACCACCAGAACTGCTCGTCACGTGGTTATATTCCCACGGAAAAGTAGGTCGGAACCAATCCCAGCGTTGGATTGGTTCAAAACGTTTTTTACCAATCAACCAAAATCTCCTTGTAAGGAGATTTTTTTGAGGTGACATCTAACAGTGTTGTCACGCATAAGATGTGTTTAAAAGGGTGGCCATACATTCCCCAGCAAGGATATCCTTTCCAAGGGTTCCAACACTTGCCCCCCATAAAATACTTTCTCCTCCACTTTTTTCCACACTCTCATCATTTTTATCGATTGTCTTTGCTTGATCCATCCATTGTGACGACCTCGAGGTTCGTATTTCCTTTGTGGGAATTGCCCGAGATCCCCGTTGCTAATAAGTCTTTCTTTGATCTTTATTTACCCCCATTACCAAATTATTTCGATCCTCTTCGCTCCCACGTGGCAAATCCAATACGAAATTCAATGTGCCTGTTGATGCTTCCTCAATTTGGGAATGTGGGTCCATATATTTTTTTCCGTAAACCTTGTTTGCAGGCAAAATGTCAAGGTCTTCACACCAACAGGGCTTTGTGCCAGCCTATCCCTTTCATTCGGTACCAGTGATCAATTCATACAATATTCCGCGGTCATACAACCACTCCTCTGACGAGTCGGAGGCTGGTTCCCCTTCTGGCGGGGGCAGTGGCTACGGGTTTATGCCGACGGGTCACGAGGCTTCCCTCAGTCCCAATTATAACGCTCGGCCACAGTTCGATGACAGGCCATATATTCCTCGGGGCGCTACTCAGAATGCCTCGACCCGGGGTTCCAGGGAATTGACGCTTCCGCCTGATTCTCACGTACGTCGTACTACGGTTTAATTAGATGTTCCATCACTGACACGTTTTATCACCTTTCTAGCACCATGACTACAATTATGGTCAAGTTCCGCCACCCACCGATGTATACCCCCACCGTAACACTCGGCATGCTCAACGCCACCCCGGAGACAATCCTAGTGGGGGCCCACAGTATGGTCAAGGGTTACGCCACACGCCACCTGAGGGGACCCAGTGGGGAGATCCTACAGAGTACTATCGTCCGACACACACATCCATGGGCTCGAGTCAAAACTTCGGTGGTGGCGCGCCAAACCAGTTCCAGCATAACATCCCACCACAGCACCAAAGTTTCGGAGGACCTCAGTCTCAATCTCGCTCAACCCTACTACCCGGACAAGGGAGTGAGCCTCCAGAAAGCCCTCCTGGCTCTCTGAACCCTGGTCTGTTAGACAATCCATACGAAGATGCTGGGGAGTATTTGCGCGGTCAGCTGAACATCCCCTTTGATCGGGCTGTCAATCTGTACGCGCTACCAGACCCACCGGGTGGTACAAGGCCGACTCAGCCTCTTGCCATACTCATGAAGTTGGCGATATACGGAAGTCCCCATCGGAAACTCACGCTGAGGGAGATATACACCGCTTTGGAGGAGAGATACGAATGGTTCAGGAATAATACCAATGACGCATCTTGGAAGGTTCGTCACCGTTGAAATTTTGAAACTTACTTCGACTAATAATCGAATAGAATTCTATTCGCCACCACCTCTCTCTCAACAAAGTCTTCCGTAACATCCAACGTCCCATCACCGAACCAGGCAAAGGGAAGTATTGGGTGCTCGATGTTTCCCAAGGCGAGGGATACAAGCGCGAGCGCAAACGCAGACAGAAAACCAAGACCGGCAGTTCCGGGTCCGATGAAGATACCGCCTTTGTAGACGAACCTGAAGACTTTTCTGAAGACGACAGGTCTAGGTCTGGTTCTCCTGGCCCTTCGTCTGCGAGGCAGGAGCGTGTACGCAGGACCAGGGGGACTCCCTACCCGCCCCCACCTGCTTCGCAGTTCCTACCAGGGTCGACCATGGCTGGTCTAACCCAGCTGTCCATCGGCGACCCTTCCAGCCTTAACACCTACCCTACCATGGACTCGGCTCAGGCTCAGGCCACATTCGGCCAGAACGAATTTTATGGTTACCCTACTACACGGACCCACACTCATCCTTCATTCTCCCAGTCACTGCCAGTTTCCATGCGTCCCGGTCCATCGAGGTCTCAAACCGCCCCAGTGCAGGGCATGATCTCCACCTCGCCTGGGATGTACGGGTATGGAGGGCAAGTACAGTCTGTACCACAGCAGGTGCTCCGAGGACCTCTTCGTCATAGCCCTACTGAGCAGCCCTCTGGATATCCAGGACAGGCTGTTGGGTCCTCGGGGGGCTATATGGACCCTCGTAACGCTGCAGCCCCTTATGACGCTCAGTATAATCAGGGCCAGTATGGCCCCACTGGGGGTATGGAGAGAGGATCTCGACAGCGTGGTCGAGGTCACGACCGGAACTGACGTCCGCTCGGTCAGTTATCCCTTTCGTTTTCTTGCCCGCGGAATTATATTCATCTCACTTTCTTTTCTTTAGACGATCGACTTTCAAAAATGCGCGGCAATGGATCCGTCAATGACTATAATGTATCACGACTCCCTATATCCCGGTTCAACTTCATCCTATGCATTCCTCTTGTATTCATTTGACACATACGGTGCTCACTGCGGAATT
>MU150415.1:30873-48802 GCA_015584075.1 Collybia nuda | reverse complement strand
GAAACGGAACCTTCACCGGTTCGAGTTTCCTTTGCGAGACCTCTGAGATCGGAATCTTCCAGTGGCCGCAATACGGCGTCCCACCCGACTATTCCAAGCTTTTGAGAGAGAGAGGATACCCGGTCACGCACATCACGGTATTTAGTGGCGTTATGATCAATGCGTGATTTGACGTTCTTGAGCAGCGTAACACTCTGCGTTTGCTGTTTTTGGCCACGCGAAAAACGATCTTTCGAGGTGTACATACGAGTGCGGAGGAGAAGTAAATGACGGATTTCATGAAGTAAGTCGTGAGCTTGAGCGCGTCGTAATTTCCATTCATGCCCAAGGATGGTGACATCGCAATCGACAAGCCCAATTGTTCGCGAGGGCATCAATAAATCTATATCCATGGGTAGTATTCGATCACCACCCTCTCCCTACTGGTCATGTTGACGCCGGAGGGCCGCAACCCCAGGGGTATACAGTTGCTGAAAAGAGATCCAAGCATCAATCCTTCGTTGGAGCCGGTTGTTGCGCTCAAGAAGTTTGGCCTTCTGAAGGCTCGTGGGATGGAGGCTAAGAGCGGCCGTGCCTTGACGCAGACTATGCCTAGTATCCGGGTTAGTATTTTGCAAAGAAATTACAGAAAGCCGCCTCACTGGAGATCTTCTATTTCAATACCTTGTATAATGAGCATACTGGGCGAAAGCTCAGTGTGGATAACGGAGGCACCGGAGGAGTTGTCTTGCAGATGTTTCGCATCATCTTCTGCCAGTTGAAGGCGAACCTTCGGGACGGTAATATCTGACAAAGTCGAGGAGTGAGCTGAAGATAAGTAACTTGGAAAATAAGATACGCACCACGGAGTGTTGCTTCCAGAGGATTGGTCTGAGATGGATCCTTTTCCCAAGCTTGTATAAGTAATGTCCATGCTGCAGTTTCGTCAGGGGGAAGGGAAGCCGAAAATGCTTGAAATTCCGCTACTGATTTTGAACGGTGATTCACTGCCTCTTTAAACTTATTATGAAAAGTCGTAACTAGGTAGGTTTCAGGTTCAGTTAAAACAAATAAGAAAGGTAAACAAATTTACCCATCGAAGTAATCTTTCGCCAGTTATAGTCACCAAAATGATCGTCTAACGTATTGCGCCGAGAGCCAGGACCCATCTCCCTGGTACTAGTCGCTACCGCATTCATGGCAGCCCAACCACGCTCTGGCGCTTCGCCATCCGTGCGACCAACCCATGGGGTGAAGTTCAATGAAAAATTTGCTTGACACTTAGAAATATGGGCCGGTAGATGAAACTTGGGAACGACGTAGATAAGATTGGTGAATGGAATCAGGTTTGGTGGGTATATTTGACTTCGCGCTAAAAGATTGGGTGACCAGATACAGGCAACATCGTATGACACGACGATTCGATGTGGAACATTCTGAGTCAAAGTATTCAAGAATAAATAGTCAATATTGACATGTCTATAATTCAAGGTCTATCAGCTGCAATATTAGATAAACGGACGTTGAAGCTCACCTCTCTCCCTTTTGAAGATCCCCAAAAGATATCGGCCGTTTCATATCGTGGCGACTACATTCGACCGTTCCAGCCCCACTCGCATCAATGCCCTTACCCCCACGCAGGCTCGCTGATTTGACTGCATCGTGATTGTTACACGTGCTAACCTCATCGATAATAATATCACCGTATGCCTTGAGATGGGCTTTAAACTTCTTATCCTCAACAAAAAACGCATAACCGTGGTTCAGGCCAGGGTCATGTTCATTACTTGACACGTTGAAGCGGCTGAGTCGGAAATTAGCATCTATCCCCACAAATAGCGTATATAGCCAGCTAAAAAGGGTTTAAGCCTATGAAGAGATTAGAAACACATATTTGAACATACCTTCGGCCCGCAGGTGCGTCCTTCCAATCAGGTGGAAGGTTCTTTCCGGGATGTGGACATGCTGGACACATAACAGCACATTCACCTGCTTTGGTGGCCTTCACGCCTCACGGATCATGACCACGGCCCATGCGCTTCAGCGTTTTGATGTGGCGCCACTCCCTAATCATCCGGAGAAATGCACTATAACGATCCTATAATGTGTAAGTTAGTTTAAGTTGAGCATGAAAGGGCGAAGACAATAAACGTACAGGAATTTTGCTAACCCCGGTATTATCAGTACGCCGGGCAATAGTATAATAAAATTCGAATGCTGAAACCTTAGACATGAACGAAAGGAGCTGGAAACCTTCCAAGACTCGGAAGGTAGCCGCAGTTTGGGGGCAGATAGTAGTGGCGGGATAGAGTCGGGCACGGAGGAGCTGTATGTGACGATCCATGGCAACATGGCAGTTACAGAAGTCAAGAGAAATTGTATGTATTTTTTCTGTATCAATAACAACAAATCCGGACTTCGATGCAGGTAGTGGGTTCGAGCATGATTCTCCATGAACATGACCCAACTGGACACGGAGGCCTTTCGAAAATATTCGCCCGTCCATTCCTGTACCTGTTGAGTCCCCAAATGCGTCCGTACCAAAGAATTGAGACTTACCTGAATCTCGTGAAACGGTTGACACGAATGAGCGCAAACTATACACGACAAACATTGAAGGCCCACACCTAAGCAGTCAGAGCAGTGGTAAACAGGCGCAGCATATCCAGAACACCGTGAGCACGTCGTAGCATCTTGACCACCAAGGCCTTCCAAGCGCAAGAGTTCGTGGACAAACACATTGATTTCAAGCGTCCAAATGTGTAGGGGATGATCCTATACATCGTTCAGCAATCACTTCTAGAAACTTGGGCCAATAGACTCACCGTAGCCACCGTCCTTGCCTGTTTAACTTGTTGCCCCGAGATATCAGTTGAGATATCAGTAGTGCCTTCGGAACAACTTGGTATATGATTTGGATCCATCCAGTTGTGAGGGAGAGTGCCATTATCGATTTCGGTGTGTGGGTAAAGGCGATTGTTGTGAGAGCCCGCATTTTCAAAGACGTCCCCGTCTTTTGCAAGCGTAAGCGCTGCTTCAGAGACTTTCTGGGGGGAAACTGGCATGTTGTAATATGAACGCGCAGAAGACATACTGTCGCCCGTCGAATTGTATGTCGTATGGCGTTGAACGATAGGAGGTTTCGATAATGGTAGTTCATTGTCATGGGGGGGAGAATCCGGTGCTACATAGAAGGTCGCGTCCAATCCCCGCTGCCGTTTTCTACCCTTAGGGCCAAGCATCAGCGTTAAGTTGACATTGGATGAGTGGTGACTCACTGTTATATACTGTAGCCATAGTGGGATTACCAAGAGCGCATGCGAAAGGCCTATGCATGAACAGTTCGTGAACAGACCTCAGAACGATGCACGAGGCAAGCATGCCAAGGATCAACAAAGTCACATGATGTTCGCAAAATCAGTTCGAGTGACAGCACCCAATTTTTAATGAACATTTGTTCGAGAATACAAGTCTAACAATTGCTACAATGGTTTCAGGTGGGACAGAGTACATTTGAGAATCATATCCTTCTCAAATGCATCCACAAAGTCCTGCTCAAGTTCTTCAATTGTATGGTTCCTAAGCCCCTTCTCCTCTGCGGCAACCTTGTATTGGTGTGACTCGAGGCGGATGCCCCATCTTTCGGCGGCAAGAAACTCAGTGCGCTATGTAGTTTGGTTACGTTTTTGAAGTCTGCATAACGCTTGAGTACTTACCCGCCGAGTTCGATCCGCTGTGAGCGTAATCTCGCAGTCCCATACAGGTGCCGGCTTCTTTATGAAAAACGCACCCACCCCATGCATTTTGGAAGAGAACCGCTAATCAAATATTGAGATAAGCCTTCCACATATGCGCGGTTGTCTGCTCACTCACCTTTTTGGCACAGTCACAAAGCCATTGGACATAATCAGCCTCGGCATCTGGGGCGACCACCAGGGGGAAGCGGTCTAGCCATATAAGAAATGCCTCAGTAAGAAACTCTTCAAGTCGTGTATCGAGCTTAGCCCGGGAGTAATAGGGACCCAGATACTTGAGGAAGTCTTGTTCCTCTGAGTGATGCCGCCAAGTGTCGCCAAGGACCGCCTTTCGGTTTCTCATCTGAGATACCGGTAAGTTATATGTCACCTAACCCTAGAACTCGGCAATCATACCTTTTTTTGTTTTTTAGTGGTGTCTTTCATGATGCTGAGTGGCGCTGATAGATGGTCTGGTGCAAAATTATTTTTGAACACTCGAACTTCGATTGCGTAAACGTTCCATTGAGTTCTTTTACTTTCCATATAAGCCAAACAATGAACAAATAAGATAATATTCCAATAGGCCGTTTGAAGGAAAGAAAAAAAAGATAGCGCATCGATTATAATGTTCCAAGGTCCCAAAAATGTCTAATAAAATACACAACAAATATACCTAAGTCCCTGTGTCAAAATTTGGGGCATATCGGTTGATTTTGGTAAGTCAAGTAAAAGTCAGACAGTGGTATTGTGGGTGTGTATGAGAGCTTAAGGAAGCTTAAGCGATTTTACCATGGGCCGCCCACGAATATACCACACACCTGACGAGATCAGAGCCGCAAATCGGGCCAAGTCTAAAAGGCATTATGATAAGTATGTATTCTGTTTAAACTCAAAGTTCAGAAGCTCAACGAGGCAACAGAAGCAAACTCAGCATTGCTATGAAGCGCGGCGTGAAGGATTGTGACAAACACAGGAGGTCTATACATGCACTTTCTAGGTCTCTCAGTTACTCATCCTGACTTCTCTTAGGAGCTTAGTTACTTATGCACGCGCATCTGATGCTCCGCCGTCGCCAAAATTGGATAGCGCGTTATTGTAAGGTTCTTCAAATCTATCCGAACTCAGGGTTTCTGACAAACCTGGACGGAAGGGATAAAACATCTTCGACTTACTGGAGTTCCCGAGTCACACAGGTGGAGCGAACATTCAATACCCTTATTGGAGAATCATCGTTTCAATTCATCAACGGTTTATGCACAGCATTCCATTCGACAACATACGATAAGAATACACTCCGTGACCCTTTGTTGACTGTCACGCACCTCCGTACGAGAGTGCGGCGGTACCAGGACCACATTTTACAGGAGAATGGAGTGGGAATAGCTTGGAAAAAAAGCAAGGAGACTGAAAAAAAAATCGGTCATGTGTGTGCCTCACTCGAGGAGGCTCTCTGTCTGGCTGAGATTGGGGTCAACGAATTTGCTACTTGTCACGCTGAAGGGAACATGTATTTCCAAATCAATAGAGATTAAAACATTTCTTTATCATATAGAGTTGACAACAGTGTTTTTTATTAGATACGCAACAATATACACAGGGTAGATCAATATCAAGACAGTACATAACGCAACAAGATAAGTAGGCTAAACTACATAAGCGAGGCCTTGGTTGTAGGCATCAGTGAAGTGCTGGACGGCCTGGTCGTAGTCCTTGAATCCATGACCTGTACCTCCACTAACGCCTGACGCAAGGTGCATGTAGTGGCTAGAAGTTGGTTGGTGAGTAGAAAAACAAGGTAACGAGAAGATGACTTACGTCCCAATAAACACACCGATCCTACGACCGACAGTGATAGCATAGTAAATTTTCCCCCCCCCTGGATGGTTAGGTAGACGGTCCGCAATGAAAGGGGCAACAGCACCTCCAGCAGAAGCGGTAACGGGGCTGAGGGCAGGAGTGGGGGTCGGAGTAGGAGCAAGAGTGGGAGCAGGAGTGGGGGTTGGAGTTGGGGCCTCTACAACAGACACGGTTACTGATGGGGCCGTCACAGGAGGTACCACAGGGGAAGGGGCTGGAATGGCCTCGGGCTGCTCAGGTGCAAGAACGGGGGCGGCGGCGACTGCAGATGCTGGAGCGAGGCCCGGGGTGGAAAGAGCCACGGCAGCGAACGCCGACGTCAGTGCTGCAACTGAGGCAGGGGCGATTACAATATCTTAAAGTAAAAAAAAAAATGCTGGTCAGTATCTAACCCAACGAGAGGAAAAACCAAACCAAGGACTTACCACCTGTGGAGTTGCGAGTGACAGTCAAGTGGAGCGCCGCCAGGGCGTCCAACAATTCAGTGACGGTGTATTTTGTAGAGGCCGGCTGGGTAGTCATGTGGGAGACGGAGGCTTTTTTTTGGCAGTAAGGCTTAGTAGTGGGGTGAAAGTATCCCCACTTGGTGTAGTGATGATGGGTTAAATATTCAGCCACCAGTGGCTGCTGTATAGTCACCGGACTTTACCGATCACGCGACACAGCACAATCACCGCCCACAGAGGGCAGAATATCGTGTGACGCGTGGCCAGGTATCGAACGTAAGTCGCCGTTTTTCTATACTCAAAAAAAAATAAGCTTATGCTTTCTCAGATGGCACCCGCTCAGTGGGCAACACCCGAACAGAATGAGTTTTTAGTGACAAATTGTAACGCATTCATTGAGGCTCAAAAAACCAAAACTGTTTATAAGTTCTGGGTAACCGTGCACCGTGACTGGTTTGAGAGGTGGCCAGAGCCCGGGACTGAAAGACTGAACGTCCCTGGCATTACCGAAGAGGAAAAAATTGAGTTAGGGAAAAGAATTGATGAGCGCAAAAAGGTAAATTTAGTTAATTCAACTCAATTTACAACCCTGACTTGCTTGTGCCCCTGAATCAGAAAATCAAGCGATGGTTTAATAATCACGGCAACAAGACCCGAAAGGCCAAAAGTGTCGTACTTCACATCAACGGCAAGGCACGCCGACGCCCACAACTTGTCGAATTTTATTCCCAAAAAGTCTACGAGACTAAAATTAAACAGAAGGTTGACGAAGAGATGGTGGAAAAGGGTTTTGAGCCACGGAAAAGGCTATCGGTTGTTAGACGCGTCACACAGGCTGTGTTTGACGAAGAACCAGAAGATATCAAAAAGGCTATCTTGGCTGAGTTCGATGCCATTGTGCCGCCTGCAGCCAAGAAAAGAGAGGAGAATGAAGTGGATATCACCACCAAAACTATGGCTGAGTAAGTTATTATTTGGTTTATTTGAGGTTCACCATTGACTTCCTGGTAGCACAATCCAGTCTTTACCAACGATCCTCGATCAAGTTTTCGAGGAACTGTCCTTGCGGACGGGTTGGACATTCTCAGTGATATCAGGCGGCCCCGATCCCATCAATGGAGGACGTATTGCAACATTAGCGTGAGTAGGCCCTTCCAAAGCATCGGTACTCGGCTAACCTGTACCTGTTTCATCCCTAGGTATCACCGCGGAAAAAACGGGCTCGGCATGTCTTTTGGGAAAGCACATCCCACGTTTGAAGATACGATCTTGTTACCGTTTGCCCATTTTCTGAAGGGCGTTTACCGTAAGTTCTATCTGCTGTGGTCACCCTCGTAAGTTTTGCTTATGGTTCTATAGCTAGTTCCCTGTGTGCTTCTAGAGCTCTGGAGGACTGGAAAAAAGATTCCAATGTCCTATTGTTGCTACAAGGAGAAGAAAACGGATCTGGACTCTATCAGATTGGGGAGTCCAGATCGCAAGAGCAATCTATGGAGAGCGGTGAAGAACCGCTCCCAACCTCCCACTCATCCGCCAGTCCGTCCCTCAACGATAAGAGTTCACCCACGTCCCCATCAGCATCCCATTCCCCAAGTCGCAATCCCTCTCCTGACGTGCCAGCTGACGTGCAAGACGCTATGGTGCTCCCTGCTGCTCCGGACACATCCCAAGCCCTCGATGGTGATACAAACTTCCTGCCGCCGGACTTTGTATTGCCTTCTGGTTTTGTATGGCCAGCCCCTGTCAAGTCCGCACAAAGAAAGAAAAAATCCAAATCGACGAAAAAGGCAACAATCCAAGACAAACGGGCATTAAGTACGGGCCGGAAACCGAAGGCAGCAACGGCTGAGAAGGCGGCAGACACCGTGATGGAACCGACAGAGCCGTTCTCCGAAGAGCGCGTGGCCCCTGACACCGTGTTGGAACCAACAGAGCCGTTCCCCGAAGAGCGCGTGGCCCCTAGCGCTGTCCAGCCCCCAATGCCTGAAAATACTCCTACAAACCCTGCACTCTCCGGTATCAATGAACGGCGACCACACAGGGTAGTAGCCCCAATCCAGATGGTGGACGCCAATCTCGCACCATTGGGTGTGGAAAGACGGCGTATACGCAAACCAGTGGCCTCAAAAGAGGTCGTATCTATTGTAGACAAGCGCCGTGCACTCGAGGCTTTAGCGTGAGTCCTTCCCATAGATCCTCTATCATCAAACTAATAGTTTCGGTTTATATTATAGGAACGACAAACGGAAAAGGAAACGGGTAACATAGAAAACTTAGGTGTATGTTTTATGTACTTTGACCCAATATATAATCCTGCTCTCCCGAAATGTTTTGTATGTCTGTTATGTTTTGATTGGTATGTTATTCTGTTCTGTCATTCTTTCATATGTTTTGTGATATGTTTTGTGTATTCCTTCCAAGTTTATTTGCCTGGAGACTCACAGTAGAATCACTGACACCTACTATTATATGTCCGGTATTTTGTATGTTTTATGGTCCTATTTTATGTTTTTTTATTATTCTTCGCAGTTATTTCTATTCGTGGATTTGACAACCAGTATTTCTTCCTAATGACTACCGAGCGTATCATCTATTTTGTCAGAAGAAACAATTGTATATGTTTTTCCGTATTCCAGATTTCGGGTCCCGGAAAAAGCCACAACCCAAACATAAAGGGGCATATAGGTAGCTTACTTGAGAATGGTTACTAACCGTGCCCCATATTTTTCAGGAAAAAAAAATAGTATGTTTTGTTTTCCGTATTCTAAATTCCGGGTTTCAGCGTAATCCTGACATGAGGGGACAAACATTGGAAGAATCATATTGATGTTGGACTGACATGAGAACGTATCAACATTTCGATCACTGAAATGACATACGTCTTTGATGGAATCATATGCGGAAGTATTTTGATCAAAAACAAAACAGAACAAACAAAGGCGGTAACAAGGGCGCAACATTAAAAGGAATACACGCTGGGTTGACGCTGGCGCGCGCGCCCAACAGCAATGAGCATTAGAACCCGCCCCTTCGCACGTGATATAACCATCCCCCTCGCTGACGACCACCGTTTATATAACACGCCCAGACGGTGCTTACTGGGAAGTTATATATCAATTCGCCGGTATTGGCTCGAAGATTCCGCCTGCGGTCGTGATCAGCAGTCAATTTGAGCGCAGCACTTTCTTAGACATTCGCCTAAAGAGATGCAGTAAGTACGATTCCCAATATATTATACTTGGGGAAATTAACTCGCCGCTTCGATCTTAGTATCAGAGGGCGCACTTTCAAAGATTTCAACTTGCAATCCACAATTGATGTATCTCCGTAGTTGAGATTGTAGCCTCCCTTCGGTCACCATCCCAAATGACAAGTATACCAACCTTCTCAGCCCAGCTGTGGTGTTCGAGATATCCCATCTAGATGCCACGAATCTCTCAATGTGGAGGTCCGAACATGCTTTAGACTCAAAAAAGACCTCCTCTAACTGCGGCAACAGAGTACAATTTTGAGAAATCGTAAGTTGAAACAGTGACTGATTCGTGAGGGGTAGATTGAAATCGCTGGACTCGTTATTAGTAACCGCCAAATAGGTGAGGTATGGGCACTGGTTGAGAGTCTGTATCAGTCCGTCTTCAGTCAAAGGAACATTTTGTAGATATAATCTTCGAAGCCGGTGGATGGAGGTGAGAATATCCCTGAGTGTGTGTTCGGCACTATCGATCACCATGCGATTGCTAGCGTACTCCACACTCAATTCAATGAGCCTTCCGCACATCAAAGTGTGATATTGTGGCACACAGGGGGGGCGACCATGTTCTACAATATGGAGGATTTCTAGATTATCAAGGACAATCGGATCCTCGCTCTCTAGGCTTCGATCAACTGAAATCCTTAATTTACGCATGCAGTCCGTATGTCTTAGGATCTTCGCATATTCGTTCAGGCTTACACTGACCGATAGCCCCAGAAGGTCCAACTCTGCAAGTTGGGCCCACGGGAGAGTTTCTGGGTATATGAACATCATCGCGTCATCCAAGAACGCTGCTTGACGTAACATGGGGGCTGAAAGTCGATTCATAAAGGGAGTGTTGGACCACTGGATATCTCTATCCTTGTTTGGAAGTTTCGTACTTGATTGAATGCAAAAACTTTCGAGAATCGGAGTCGACAGCTGGATATGGAAGGGATTTTTGATAATGGTAATCGCTTCAAGGGCTTCAGATGAGCTTGTTAACAAGAATTTTTGCCAGCGACCAGACTGCAAGAATATGGGTGCTAGCATAATCCGTAGAGCTTCACTATTGATGCTTGTTTGCGGTGCAGTGATGAAAAGTTGGAGATTTAATGGTCGGTTTCCAGAGAGTCCCAGAGTATGTGCTATGTAGGTGGCGGATTCTTGAGCAACAAGGGTCGACGTACATTGGGCCCAATTCAACCGCAAAGATGACCATACATCCTTTCTTGCTCTCGCGACGTCTCTCCATGTCTTACAAACATGTCCAAATGTGAAGGCATCCGAGGAGATCTCCCGGGCTGGTAATTGTGCCGGAGAGGAACAAAACCACATGAGGATTTCCCCCACGAGCTCAAAAGGGAAGCGCCCTGGGTCTGTATCCTGCTGTAGTATATTTCTTTCGGCTTTCCCAGCTAACTCCATTCCTTTCTTTGTGCTCAAACTCGGAATGTCTCCGGGAACCTCAGCTACAGTTTTGCGCTCTAGATCTCGACCGTGGCGAAGGTCAGGAGAAATATCCATCTTCAAGACCGTGTTTAAGGATAGATCTGCGTCGTTTGTGGATGGATGGAGATTTGATAGTGTTGCTTATAGAATGGCTCGTTCAAAGGCATGCATACGTGTAGTGCCTACACTAACGAACGCTGGAATATTAATATTTGGATTCGTGATAATTATATTATCATGATCATGACTAGCCATGCGCCTGGGGCGTGTTCATCTAGAGCATGTGTGATATATACGCCATCAAATTTAAACATGTGTATGTGTGCTCTAGATCTGGTAATTATAAGTGTTACGTATCCATGTAGGCCAAAGGTAGGCATCCATGTAATGATGTACAACCCATAATCATGAAAGTATCAAGGCTTTCACCACCGCTACACCGGGTCTTCGGTAATTTTCCACTCTATCCCGGACTCTGATTCGAATATATTACTTATGTGCATGTACATGTGTACCGAATCATTCTCCGTCATGGTCAATTGTGAATCTTTCAACCGAAACATATATACCAACTGCTTGATACAGCCAAGATTTATTCGTGAATGCGTCCATTGCAGTCTGGTATCCATCCGTCGCTTGGCACGAGATGATGGCTTGTCGTATCGTGCCTGAGTAGGTGGGGAGTTGTTGGTTTCCTTCGAAATGGATAAGCGAATTTAGAAAGTCTATGAATGCCTTCAGACCATCAGGATCCAATCGGACAATTACAAGGTGGAGTTTAGGAAGGTGGAGTTGTCCACTCTTCATGGCAATAAAAATGGAAGCAGGCAAGATAAGTGTCCCTTCAAGGATTTTCAGGGTGGGCGATGCTTTTATTATTTCACTAACATCCGGGATAATGACAGACGGAAGGTGGTGGTTTTCTCTGTAATCCATGGCCCCACCAATTGAGAAGGCCTCGAGATGGCACCCGGAGCGAAGGACAAGCGACGTGATGGCTTTGAGGCATATCAAGGGATACAAGAGGTTGAGGCTCGGTCCAGGGTTGATTGCGAGATTCTGGAGGGATGGAAATTCGAATGGGTCTAGGAATTTATCCCACTCCACTGTACCCAAACGGGGATGATATATCCACATGATCAAGCGCACGCGCCAACGCTTTCGTGGGTCGGAACGAAAAAGTTACGCTGGTGAGGTTGGGAGCGGCTTGTAGCGAGCTACTGTGGGAGGCGCGATCTGCAGAGGCTGGATCGTAGTAAATGTTGAGGTTGATATTTTCAAGAAATGGAAAAGCCCCAGTAGGTAGTTCCAATAAAGAAATAAAGATCCCATACGAAACATTTTTTATGGAAAGAGATCTGAATCGATGCACGAACGGAAATATAATATCAGCGACTGGAGTGATACTATGGCTGAAGATCCGCAAATTATGCAACCCTTTACCACGATAGAGTACGTCGTTCAATGCGCTCCGGACAATTGAAAGGCTCCCGACAATATCGGTATTTTTATCGCATCCTGTAGGAAGCGATATTTCGAGATCATTCCACAGATCTGCTGTGCTCCACAAAACCTGCCTCCACTGGGAGGAGACATGGCCAAGCTTCCATGGATTCAAAGTCTGTTTTAGAGGGAAAATTACCCGTCCTCCAACATACCACATGAATATTCTCCCAAGAATTTCGGGTGGAACTCTCTTTAAAGGAGAATTGGCGATGCGCATGATACCAAGACGCACGGCATCCTCTTCTCGTTGTTTCAGGAGTTTTTCGACCCTCGGACCATCGCATTTTTCCTGCCATACTCGAAATATCTCACCGTCAAGGATATTGAGACTCCGTTCAGCATCAGGAATCAGTGATTGAATTTGACTTAAATCTTCGTCTGAAGGGAGAAAATTGTTATTCCATGACAGGAGTTCTTCTCATGTCTCCTGTGGGTAATCGGATTTCGGTTTGGCATCTGAGTACGACTGCATTAGATAGGCAATCCTCATCGCGGCAGTAAGTTCTGCAGTCCCTATCATGATAATGCAGATGAGAAGATATATAGTCACTAAGTGTGGTATTAATAGTCCGAATCAATATAGTTTCTAATAATGCAAGGTTTTAATTGGGCTCACAGTGCTTTTGCTTTGTTCGTTTATATGCAGTCACCCGTTGCTTAAAAACCCTTTCTGCTTCTGCCTAAATATAGACCTCGGAAATAAGCTTATATCGACACCTTGCTATGTTGCTACACCCACGCGTGATTAGGAAAGTAGTCTTTTTTTGGGGGGAAGGATGTTTAGATTTAGAATGTACCAGTACCACTGATCAATCTGATACAACGATTGATCAGGATTAACTAATACATACGAAGCAATTATGGACTCGGATGATCTTTGGAGAGATTATTCCTCGGACCCCGTTATAAATATCACCTCCACCAGCCTCCGGATCCACCTGCTTAGACCTTTGAAATTCCGAGCGCGTGGCCATTTTCTCCTCGCAGTCTAGATCTTATCATGATCATTGAAAATAGTTTTTAGTGCCTGAATACCATGAAAGCGAAAATGGGGATGTCGCCTTCCGACCCTTCATGAAATCGAAATGCCAGAAATATAATATGTATACATATTTGACAAAAATATATATACATACATGTATCTTGGGGATTTTCAAACATGTCTGAAAATCTCCCCCTGCTGCACCTCCCAGTTTTCTCTATGGGACGGTCCAAAGGAATTCTGAAACAGTACTTTTGCGATCAGGAAATGTAACTGTGATTAGCATGTATATACTCATACATATATGTTTTACTACTTTCAGGCAATATGGTAGATATTTGGCGGCCTTCATTTATGGGAGTAATTATAATGAGGTATTTTGGTAACTCGGCTTAGATTTACAATTTTAAGTGGGCCATATCCAATGTTTTTGAAGTTGATCATAATTGGAGCTTGCCACAACGTTGGCCATGGTCCAGTGGTCAAAGAAACCCCATAATCCCCCATCATCCTGAGCGTGACGAGTAATGAGTCCCTCTCCTATAGGTTGAGCAGAATTGAAACTATCCCAAAATCGGCGATCTTGATAATGGAAATCTCCTATTGGCATGTGCAGTGCACGGTTAAAAGTAACCGCGCCTCGTATAAGCAAATACAATAAGAAAAGAGTAGAGGCAGCCACAATGAGGGAATTGGTTCTCAAATACCTGCACTGCTTATCTCCGTTTTTTCCAGGAAGGGTCTCTTTGGATTGGGACGCCCTATCGATGAATATCCTGGTGTCTTCAATATGTGTTCCGACGGCTTGATTAGACCTTTCTATTTGAATCTGCACATATGGGTTTGGCCGGTCGATAGAGACCCCGTCGAGCCGTTGGTGTTGTGAGGGAAAGGGAAGTGTCACATCCGATTCGGACTGGGATGCCCTGTCGACAAATATCTGAGTACGTTCAAGCCAGGTGCCAATCGCTCAATCAACCCTTTCCACTCGAACCTGCACGCCCCTGGTTACTTGGAACATGCATGACCCACCTCCGCTGTCGCTGGAAAGTAGCTGTTTGGATTGGTTGACACAGATGCCCACAGACCGTTGGACTTGTGAAGGAAAAGGGAAAGCTTCTTCTGATTGGGACGCCTTGTCGGCGCATGTCCTGCTGTCTTCAAGTTGTGTTTCGATGTCCCGATTGGTCCCTCCCGCCGCGCCTCCATCGTTGTCGGCGGGTTGCTGACGAAGGTGATCGGGAGGTCCAGAAACATCGACGGACTTTGGGTGTCGTGAAGGTCTCGTCGAATCGATATTATCGTCTACTGGGTACTGTTTTAATGGATTTGGCTGTCGATTTATATCTAGCCCTAAGTCTCCGTCCCATTTAGACCCAAGCGGCCGACGACTTTCCTCAAATTGCCCCAAAAGTCTCGTATTCTCCTTTTTTAGGGCATGTATTTCCTCTTGTAATTGATTGATATCATGCTGAGAGAAATCTACAAAATCACCTAAGATTGTTGGTGTAACTCGGAATCCAGGATTCAACGCGAGGATCAGCTTCAGCTTATTACTTTCTTGAGGTCTGAATATAGGAATACCTGCAGGCCCAGCAGCAGTCGTGATGGCGTTTTGTGCTTCTATCAGTACCACGGCTGGGAGCGTGGGCTCATCGTGGCCATCAATTGTAACATATGGATGTTTGTGGAAGTAGGAACGCAGGACTTCCTCAAACGTCAAACGAGATGATCTTCCAGAGTGTGCCTTTTTCATTGTTAGACAATGCTTGTAGTCCGGATGGATGGAATGGGGGGAACGAACCATATTTCAAGGCAAAGATCTAGAGAGGCTGTCGAAAGGAAAGATCGTTTATATGAGGAACAGAATTAGAGAGTGCCACATATACGAAAACATGCCACTGATCATGACACGTATGGGATATTATGCCACCACCATCATCCTTCAAGTTTAAAGATCCGCGCTACGTTGCGTGGACGCAATCGCTGAAAGCGGCGCTGGTCACTGTACTTTACACTCCCCCACATGTCCGCACGGACTCCGCGCGGATAGCAAAAATCTGTGTGGACTCCACACAGAGTCCGTATGGAGTCCGTGCGGACTCACTCACTTAGAATTTTTACTTAATAGTCCGCACGGACTCCGTGTGGACTCCGTGCAGAGTCCGCGCGGACTCACCTAGATAGTTACTAAATCTCTGTAATGAAACTAAACTTACTTATCAAAAAATCAATATAAAATGAATAAAATATATTAAAACTATGTAGAAGGGCTCGCAAGAGTGTGCGAGCCCTGTGTAAAGATTGTATTTACATTGAGAGGGCTCGCGCCCAGTGTTGTATACTGATCCCCTCTCATCGTTTGGCTGTGCAGGTACTTGACGCACCACCTGTAGGCCCCCCATGCTAACCGCACGGATTTGCACAGACTGATGCGGACTCTGCGCGGACGCGGACTAACAGTTGGCAGAGCCTCCTGCCAAATAAGTCCGTGCGGAGTCCGCAAGGAGTCCGTGTGCAGTCCGTGTGTCCGCGCGGAGTCCGCACGGGTTATGTGGCTCAGTGTAAAGACCTCGCTGGTCATGAAAGGGAGACTTGTTCCAGCTTAGTGGCACCTTCTAATCCTGTTCCGCATGCATATATATATCACCCTTGGCAGGAATCCAAACGACCTCAAATCCTATATATTTATGGGACAGTTGATGTAAGTCGAAAATGGACCTAAAGGCCCTGGATGGTCGAGATAGCTCCCACTTTGATCCTAAAGTGGTTCCAGATTGGATCGCCAGATGGGATCTGAGAAATGAAAATGAAGATAGTGGAATTGGAAGGTCTGTAAATATACGTCGTGCGTGTGGGGGTTCAATATTATTGCCGATCGGAAGGGGTGGCTGTGTGTCTGTAATCCAGAGTGATCTGAGTCGAAATAGCGAATAACTTGGAGTCCTTAATTATAATACCGAGAAGTGTGGCATTGCACCGCATAATTATAACATACACGCGACACAGCGCGACAATTATGCCACATGTACACTCGTTAACAACTGCCCGATATAGCGTGATAACCATCCTCCCCTTTGTTCAACGGGCTCTAGATCTTCGTCGTCCGTGCCACCCTCACCCCCACCTTCATGAGAATCATGATCACCATTTTCGCCATCCTCATCCTCATCATCCTCATCACCTTCTTCGACCTCCTCGTCTGCAACAGTGCGACTATCAAAAGAAATAACCACATCTATGCCGACTTGCTGGTAGAGCCAGGATCTACATTGGTAATGCTTGAATGTATCTGTGGTTCTTGCGTTTCAATGACACTGTATAACTGCTTGTTTTATACTTCCACCATATACATATGCTTGCTTCTCTGGATCATAAATAATGTAAGAATCGAGGAAGTTCAGAAATTTGCGGAGACCCTGGGTGTGGAGTCTGGCAACCACACACTCTAGATGACCGAATTTAACAGGGTTGGCTCGCATTAAATCAAAAATAGATGATGGTAAGATGAATGACCCAACCAGGGTCTGTAGTGTTGTGGATATTTCCTGTAGTAAAGATTGGATCTCGATATCGATAACAAGGAGGTTGATATTGTGTCTCAAATCTCCCCCCATAGATAGGGTCTCAAGCTTGCATCCTGATCGGAGAATAAGCTCCACAATTCCATCAACAGAAAGCATGGGGTGAACAAATATCCGTTCACTCTTTGGATGTATGCGAGTACTGGGCATCATTGTCATGTGCTTCAGTGCTGGAAAGATGAATGGCTTCAATAAATTTGACCAGTTCAGCGCATCGTCTTGGAATACGTAAAAAGTCTCCAGCTCTGTGAGAGTGGTGGTTGTCGAGGTAAGAGTTGCGTTGGGATCACGGCCAATGATTATGTGACAATGCGCGAGCGCCATACATTGGGCTAGAATTTTATGCACTTTCCCCCATGGAAGAGCGAATTCAGCAATCGCAAGGTGCGTCAGCTGCGTCCAAGGAAAAAGGGACAAAAGGGGAAGTAAAGTTCCCATATTCAACGATGGTCGTGCTCTGAGTGTGATGTTCACATCTCTGAGGTTCGGGGCAGCTTGAAAAGAGCTGTGTTCAGTTCGCACGGTACGACGCGTACAGGAGCCATCGTCAAACACCTGAACATTGAGCTTTTGAAGGTGGTCCCATGATGCCGTAGGTAGATCAAGAAAAGCGAAGAAGACTCCTGCCGAGAGGTTGGTCAAGGAAAGGGATGTGATTCGCGCGTTGTGTGAGGTGATAAGACTAGCAATCGGGGTACTAGTGTGATCATTCACTATGATAGAATGTGTAGCAGTGCTGATAGAAAATATGTACTCGGTTGCGGAACGAATACTGATTAGTCTCTCAATGGCGTTAACGGAATCGCTGTTCGACCTAATATTGATGCTTTTCCACACCTCCGGTGTGCTCCACAGGACCTTCCTCCAATAAGAAGAGACGTGGCCAAGCTTCCATGGGTTGAAATTGGTCGCGGTATTTGAGGGAAGGAATATTGTGCCTCCAAGATAATAAATGAATATACGTCCCAAGATCTCTGGGGGAATCCTACGAATAGCTGAAATGGCCTCACGCATTATCTTTATACGTGTTATGTCCTCGTTTCTGCGTTCCAACAGCTGAGCAACATCCCTGGTGCTCGTGTGTTACGAGTTCTTTAGTTTACTAAAGGCTCGTTCTTTATAAACCCAGGTTTCAGTAAGAAAAATGATTGATT
>MU150415.1:2320-20929 GCA_015584075.1 Collybia nuda | reverse complement strand
AAAAATCCCACCCCGTTCGGTTGCGCAGGCCGCGCAGGCGCCCAACAGAGAACGTCCGGTTGTGAACGAGGGCGAATCAAAGGCGAGTTATGTGGCGGGAAGTTCGGAGTGACTGTAGGCTCGTTTTGTTCAGCCTCTTTCTGCTTTCCTTTATCTTTCACCACCGCGCCTTTCACAACCTCTTGAACTATCACCACCTCATCCTCTGACTCCGACTCCAAGACCTCCCCGTGCACTCCCGAGATAGTTGCGTCAGGCATCTTTGCAGTTTTTACAACACGGACGCCCACAGCTGTCTTGATGCTGCGCTTCGCTGGCGCAAGTTCTTCATCCCCTTTGATGTCTAGACTGCACCTTTGCTTCTGCATTACACAGAACCAACAGTGTTTTCCCGCAGCTGGACGGATACAGGATGGATAAACAGCCTTGCTGCAATGTTCGCAAGGAGACGAATTTTCCTGGACAAAATGGATACTTAGGGGAAAAAAAAAGACTAAATTCAGAAATTCGCGGCGTACTATATCACCATCCGTTTGGTGGGCTTTCAGATATTTGTGCCAATTCTCCTCTGCTGCGGCCGTCCGAGCTTTCTTCACCCCCTCAACATCACCTTCCTCAGTTCCGACTCGTTTCCGTTTCGTTCGCCGTTCCATAGAAAGCTGATGACAGGGCTTCATGATCAAGGGGGGCATGGATCCTAGGCTTGAACTTGACTGCACGGCAGTAGGCGTCATCGCGCGACTTTTCTCTGCAGGAACAGATTGAGTTGTGAGGATAGGAATTTCGAAAGCGGGACGAGGAGGACTTCGACTCTCGACTTACCCTGCGAAAGAGCCGGAAGTCCCCCCTTCTCTCCAAGTGGCGTCTTCGGAACCGACTTGCGCGGTGAGGGTGATGGGGTACCCGCTAGTTCTTTGTCGCTCTCTTTGATTACAGGTCGAGTTATAATCCGACGCCGAGTTCTGCGTGTGCGGGCAGTGACGGGCGAAGCCTGCTCTCCAATTTCCTTCCATCCTTTCCCCATGCTCTCCTCTGGTGCCTTTTCTTCCCGTTTCTTCTCTGCCCGTTTCTCCTCCGCCCGTTTCTTCTCCTCTACATGTTTCTTCTCCTCAGCCTTTTTCTTTACGAGAGCCGCCTGACGCGCGTTAGCCTTCGTATCCACAACGGTGATGCGCGATTGTTCACGCTTAGCGAGGTTAGATTTTGCAGGCCAAGGTGCGATACGCGCCTGGGTCATGCCATCCCCATGTTGGCCTGGGCCCTGATGCAGGAAGCTCTTGATCTCCTCTTGTTTCCGACCCTTCATGATCAACTACCTTCTGTTTTTCAACATCCTTCTCACAATCACGAACAGCTTGCGCGTCTAAATCTTGCTCATACCCAGATCCCCATTCGCGCCAGTTAGGCTGAAGCCAAAGTTCAACGAACTGGTCGAAATGTTTGTATAAATCCAAGAAGCACGAGTCAAGATCGACGCCGCTGCCTCGAAGAGTGTATAAATTTGTCTATAAATAAGAAGATGAAGCTTCATGGTCACCTTGGCAAAAACAAATGAAACATGAACGGACTTACCCGGGCACGGGCCAAGCCCTCCCCACAGGTATCCGCGGTCTCCTGGGAGTTGGTGGACAAATCGGCAACCCAACGATTTAGACTAGCCATGATAGATTCTTGCACTTTGGCAAACTTGGCGAGATCATCAGGTGTTGACATCTGATCAGAGGCGAATTGGTTTGCAGGGATGAGGCGAATGGTGAGTACAAGGGTTGAAAAAAGTGGAAAAAAGAATAAGTTCGCTTTCAGGCACCGATCGAAAATGCGCAGTTAAGGTCAGGTGACGAGGGCACCTGATTGAATTCCTGTGGCCTCATCACATGGCGTTCACGCGACTTTCTCAGCCATATGCATGTACAGCCGGCCGTCATATATTTCACAAGTCCACTAGTACTAGTACTCCAGTACTGTATATATATTACCTAGGGTGACTGGTCAGCAGTGAAGGTGGGTGGTAGGAAAGATTGCTGTGATTACATGAGTGATGCTGTAAGGGGAATGCCTGTTTTGTCACACACCTCAACACACTTCATTGCATTCCAGTGCACCCCATGGCACTTCTCAGTGCACTCCTGTTTGTTAGACTACCTTCTAATACTATTTTACGACCCTGAATAACATGACACAATAGACCACAAGTAGCTATATATTGTTGTATAATTATTTGGGGACAACACCTTAGCAAGGAATCCTCATACTATTCTCTTAGGATTTCCCATGCTAGGTGAGCAAAGTATCAGATACAAGACTAGGATCTCCCTTGATATCTGAGGTCCAGCAAAGAGCTGCTTCACCCACCTGCATCACAAAGTCAATGTATATACCAAGTTCATGTGGTGTTTTGCTTTGGTGAACCCTCACTCATCCCCAGTGCACTTTCACTGGCTTTCAGCACTTGACAACCCAGTGACAAGCATGGACACATTCCATGTGTGTCAAACAACATGTTATTAATCTCCTCACTGTAAGGGGACAGCCGGTCTCATCGCAATCTCAGCGCATCTCAGCGCACCTCGTCGCAACCCAGCGCCCAATCTCAGCGCACGCCGTGGAGCACGACCCTGATTGTTGTTGTACTATAGCGTATTGTATGACTGAATGATGTAGCACAATAGAATACATGTAACCATTGTTGTAGGAAGTATATAGGACAGCACCTTAGCAAGAGGAATCCTAAGAGAATAGTTTTCAGCACCCTCCTATTTTGTTGTACTAATTGTACAACCATGAGTGATGTGGTACGTGTAACTATTGTTGTATATGTATATAGAAGTGTAAGAGCAACCTCTCTTGGCTGGGCACTTGAGCGCTAAGTGAGCCGTTAAGCGAGCGGGTGCGCTGAAAGTCGACAGAGGCACTGAAGTGAAATTCCAAACAATCTTCTTCCTAGGTCAAATAAGCAAGCACAGACTCAGGCAGGCCTAGTAAGGGAAATCCTAAGAGAATATTCTAAGGATCTCTTGCTGAGGTGTTGTCCCTACATACTTCTGACAACAATGGCTACATGCATGTGTGTTCTATTGTGCTACATTACTCAGGGTCGTATAAGGAAGAGTGTCAGGGGTGCGATGAGTGGTGTGCGCTGAGACTGCGACGAGGTGCGCTGGAATGCGATGGAGTGCGCTGAGATGCGCGGTGGGATGGGCCATGCCCTTACAGCAACCTGCTACCCAGCATGCATTTGTGTGTGGCATCACACTATTGTGAAAATTAATAATTAATCTTACTACCAATATCCTAAACATGGTGTTCACACATTGAAACCTAACCCTTCTCTCAGGAAAACAAGCCAATACGGTGTTGATTACCTTCCTACAACTAGAGAGTCTAAGAGTGAATGAATATACATTTAAATAAAGAGTAAAAATATCATACCTTCTAGATTATGCTCTCAAGTGATGCTCATTAGAAATGTTGTATCCTGAGTCTGTAAATAAGGAATTATCAGCTAAGAACTCTCTCTTGAATAATGTAAATGTAATTGGGTTATGATATGTGCATCTTATACTACTATAACCCAAATTGCTATGCTTCATCTTTTCACTCCCTCTCCTCTGATTTCCAAGAAAATGTAGCTCAGCAATGGAAATACAGAGAATTGCAGAAGGATTGAAAGAGATGGGAGGATTTGAACAGGGTATAATGGTGGTTGGTAAAAGAAGAATATATAAAATTGGCAGAAAATATATTGGGTACTGTTGAAACAACTAAAAATACATAAATAACTGAGCTTCATGTCTACTCTACAATAATAATAATGGAAGGTTAATGGAATACAGAGAGGATATAACTGGAGGCAATAAAGTAGTTGAAAGAGTGGCTGGTTTAACTCAAATTTTAGGCTCTATCAAGTTGAATATTATTGATCATGGACAAAATATGTCTGCACCCCACCGTGCCGAAAGCACAATTATTAAGCTTGTAATTATAATGCCTAGTAAGTACTAGTACCCTTGTGATTACTCATAATTACCACCAATCTTGTTATAACCACTTGTGACAATGGGCTATATCTAGATCTAGATCAGTGGATATCGAAGTGTTGTACAGTCACATACATATGTCACAAGTCACGACCAAACAAATGCACACGTGCATGTGTACACGCATAAAAGTTTGCAACAAAGCTTACATAAGTAGCCTTCTGACAATTTACTAGCACAACAGTACTCGCGATATATAAGTTTCTCGGTAAGTTTTTCCTCGGCACACTTCATTCATCGCAATCAGGGTGAGACATTTATGTCGCCCTAACAATCCGACTCAGAGTCGATTGTTCCATCCATGTATTCATCAATATCCTAACTGAGTGAGACATTTATGTCGCTCGAACGGTTGGACTTCGCATCCAGCCGTTTATCTGCCTTCAGGAATCCCGCGTCCACCTAGGGGGATCTGAACTGACCGTGAAGGCATTGCGGTCAATTAATCTGTTCCCTAACAGCTTGACTTTCTATTCTTCGTCTTGGTATCCCCTGTTGTCTCTCTCAACCGTAATCTCTTCGTTGACTTTGCCTCAATCTGACATGAATATAACTTGCTCAAAGTAAGTCATCATTTGACTCTAATTTCACTGATGTTCGTGTCAATAAAGTAGACTACTTTAGTTAGGACCAAATGGTTTTACCCGCGAATTTCTCCCCGGACTTGCTCAGAACGGACTCTTCGCTTCTTCTCCATGCCAAGTGCACAAAGGATGGTGTGTAATTACGTAACCCCTCAATCCGGCACTGATTTTGTCGAATAGAAATTACAGGTGTCGATGGACGAGTTGGAGCGGCCGTAAACCAGGGGCGTCATATTGTCACCAGCCCAAATTCTAAAAATATTTTCTATCCTCCCTTAGGAGGCGATCGTAATGTCTTTCTAAGAAATGATCTACTTTTCGCGGACGACGATTACCTACAATGGCCCCAGTCATTTATACCAGAGGTTCCTCATTTAGCGTGTATTCCAAGACCACCAGCATCAGAAATGCCCGTGTCAATCATGTGGAAGTTGCCCGACCGGACCGCATTCATTGTGGAAGACCACGGTATCCTCAGAGGGATTGGGAAACTAAGTCCGCAGTGGCTCTTAACGCTCAAGCAAGTTTCCGGTCCGCTTATCAACCGTTGCAAGGAACCTCTATTCGGTGAGGTTGTAGCGTTGACAGCACAGCTTTTGAACACCCTCCAAGATATTCTCCATCGTTTGGAACATATATCTACAAACTTTCGATCAGTACAGCTGGGGGTCCGCGCAACTCAGCGTGTCTATCTAGAACTCCTGGCTTGTCTCGACTATATGGAGATCTATAGACCTCGTATGGATGAATCAACCCACTCACGATTTGCTGTTTCCAACCGGATAGGAACATTTACCACTGACGTCAATATCTGCAACAGAATGTACAGAGCCGGAATACCGGTATGGCTAATCAGGCCCTCTAACTCCCTCCATTCCATTCATATCGCGTCCGTCGCCCCTGTTCAAATGCCCAATGATATTCTCAAACTTGAACCTGCCATCCGACCTAGTTATCCTGCAATATATACTGGTGGAAGTATCAGAGACAAATACTTGGCGCTAGCCAATCATTCACTGGGATATCTGGTTTACCCCGACCCGTTTGGATCAATCCGCGCACATGGAAATGTCAATCCTCCACTGCCACCTCCAGGACTATCAAAAAAGGAATTGAGATCGAAGCGGTATTCGCCCTGTAATTTCATTCCCCCTTTCCTTGTAGTGAGGCTCTCCTGATAGTCACCTTCAGATGCAAATCGCAAAAAGGATCCTGCGGCGTTGTCTGGTGGCCGCAACAAGTTCGAAGATCCTGTGAGCCCCTTCCTTCCACCAGCAATTCCACTATGGAGGAGAGCCTTAGAGAATGTCAACTTGCACTCGGCTAAATTCCAGTATCCTGACCTCCTTCCAACTGATCTTGGTTATGTTTTTCCTGAGCCAGCATCACTCCTTTCGATCCAATCCCCGGACCGCCAAAAAGGCTTTTTCTGTACTTGGCTGCGTTATCGGCACGCCTTAATTTACCGCGTCAGTTCCGGCGGGTTTGACACTCAACCCATGCCTAACACAGTATGGCGCGCCCTACTCAACCACGATTTCGTTGTCAAAAGTACTACGGGAGATACTCAAACTCGGAGCCAAAAGCATCGAGAAATGGCCAAGGATTTTCTAAAAAGTTGCCTGGATGTGGAAGGTGTTGAGCTTGGGGATCCCGACGGCTCCAGGTTACAAGTCAGTTGGAATGGCAAGACGTTTGAAGATCTAGGCAAAGATGACTTCGAGGAAATTATTTGGGAATTGGCAGAGCTAAATTTCCGTTTCGAGCTGCTTGCCCTGGACTCTCGTGCCACGAATGAAAGCTCCGCTTCTCGCCAAGAGCTGGTTTTGAAATGCCTCCCCAGAACATCTCTGGGTGCATCATTACTCGTTGCAGACCTCGGTAGTGCAAACCAAGGACTCGCCGGAACCTCATGGGCCGATCGGGGTGACTACGTTTTAGCGCTCAGGAAGTTAATGTCCTCATGGCGTGGAGAGGTGCCTCCAATCATCAAAATGGAAAAGGTATTTTGGTCACTTGAGGAAGCTGCTGAACTCGAGGAAGTAATGACTCGACACTATTGCACAACATTTTATAATTACTTCCGTCGTGCTCCTATCGTTCCACGACGTCTCTCCCATATTGTATCTCGTTATGAAGACCCACCTTCAGCCATCACTATCATAGATCCAAGGCCAAACATCCTTTACGATAAGTTAACATTGTCATCCAGAATCCCATGATAGATACATTGTTACTGGTCCTTTCAATATCATAGCCTTTTCCCACTCCTGACACCTTTGTATCTGCAGGGAATCGCAGAGGTCAAAGGTGATGTAATATTCATTGACTCTCGCCTTGTTTTTGCCCTTTCGTCCAGCTTAACAAAGAACCTTTCACCCTTGAGCTCTAGGATGCACTTAATTTACACAAACCGACCGTGAAAATAAAACATATCAAACCATCTTTATCATGGTAAGTTCTGTCTTCAACGATGTCTCATTCTAAGAAACGATCAGTCAGGAAATAAAAAACAAAATCCCAAACTCGTCTCCTCCCATCGGGGAATTTCCCTGGCTCAAAGCCCCTTAGTGGCAGATCTTGACGAAGAACATATTAACAATTCGTTAAAATATGAGCTCGAGAAGCTAATATTACATACGAATATTTCTGGTTGCCCCCTATAAGAATAATGTGGATTGTAAGCACCTTCCAGTGTACTCCAAATCATATTCAGACAATACTCATGGATTCCATAGACCTGTAAAATACAAAAAAATTCATCATAATGTGTTATGAATTCAAGGGATTGTTTCCCTACTAAACCCATTATGATCATAAACAATCCCAAAAACCAAGGTATAAGGTATGATACAACAAATAAATTTACAGGAAGCTGACTGTTATATGTGGAGGTGTTGGAGTGTGCAAAACTACCCTTCTCATTTTTTAGAAGTATATTGTAACGACTAAGCAGCTATAACGACTAAGCAACTACCCTCTCTTTTTTATTTTTCACCCAACAAACACACCATGCTGTTATTAAAAATCATCTGGAATAACGTTTATGCCACTAAACCGCACATGCGAAATTTCGCCGAGTGGAGAATCTTGGTCCACTATCGAATCAAGAATCTAGAAGTTCGAGGTGTCGCGCACGCCAACGTTGGGTACGTTCAAATGTGGAGTTCTTTTGTCGCGTTTTGACCGCTATAAAGGAACACGGGGTGGCACCGTAGTTCGAACGATGCTCGACCCCACCTTACGGTCCGTTTTTTGAACGAAAACGGCCAATTTATTACGACGCAACACGTTTATGCATCTGATCTTTTTTACCGTCGTTGAACGACGCTCACGGTAAACACCTTGGGTAAATTTTATTCGTTGCTGTCTCGCTACTATTCTCACCGTTATTAGCCGCCTTTTACTTTTTTTGGACGCTTCTGAAGATCATATATACTCCTAGTTTTGATACCGTTTTTCTTTTTTATGATCGAACCCATAAAATCGCAGCGTGTGATTTGCGTACCTCTCTTGCTCTTATTACATCTTTGTATTAATCTTGTAATCTCATGCCGAAAACATTCCGAATATATCCATAGATCTACGGTAAGTTTTTGTAGATTGCACTTATCATAAATACAATCTGAATAGTACGAACACTTTTATTATAGTATGACAACGTTTATCCTAAAAGAAAATAGCCGAATACAAATACAAGATCAAGAGAAAATATAGAGGTAATATATAGTAGAACTCGACCACACCTTTCCTGCCATCATGGAATTCGTACTGATGTTCGTCGAGGAACACAGAACCGACGCCAATGGGACGGAACTCTACCACCGCGTTTGGATGGAGAAACCTGCCGACGAAAAGAAACTGAGGGCTGGTCCTGGGTGGAACGGGAGTTCAGCGTTAGTGGGCCTGGACAAGGAGAAAATTTCGCTTTGACACTGGAGAGACAGGCACTACTTCCAGGTGGGCATTTTTAAGCCTTCATAGATCTAGAGTCCGAGATTCTATGGGATCAACTCTAGAGCCTGTCCTTGGGCTATTCCGGTACGCTTGACACTCATTATCGTCCGGGCGAGACTCAGAAAGCAATAGAACCACTAAAATTTTACTCCGACGAGCAGACCGCTCATGATCATGATCATACGCAGAAAGTTTTGAACAGTGCGCCACTAATCTATCTCGAAACGGACACGTTATTATGCGCACACTCCCATTTTAAAACGCCCTCCCCAGTATTTTGACCCTCTCCTCACTTGATATGCCGACACTTTTTTTCAAGAGGAGATATTCCATTTGACGTCTCAAGACGCCCCTTTGGAGGAACGCGATACAGCCCCAAACGGTGCGGAAAATGCATAAACAGAGGTGGATGTATATAAAGACATAAAAACCCTGACCGCCTTACTCTCACACGCAGGCTCACTCTATATCTGGACATTAAAACCTTCCACCCATCCCGAGATAGACCTAGCCTTGCAGGTACGGAACGACGATACTAGCGATACCCTAGGGGTGGTGAGTATACATTTTGTATGCCGTACAACTATCTAAACCATTCTTTACCTAGTTGTACAATAACCGAGGGATATCACCATGCGACTTAGCGCGGGATATGAGAGAACAATGTTTGTTTCCCACCATGTTGAACCCACTCCCTTGACTGACAAGCGATATTTAAAGGCGAAACGGAATTTAACTCAACTGTAACTCCAACCAAATGTTCCTGGTGAGCGACTTCCAGCTTGACTTCAATCGGTGACTGAAGTTTCTCAGTAATAACGTGTTTTTCAACATCTGGAGTGCGTGTGTTCTCGTGCAGGTCGACGGAGATCTTCCTTCATTCAGTGCGTGGGGAGCGGGGTGTAAGGATGCTTCACAAGATGTCACAGATGGATACATGAACGGGCTGGACTTGGGCACTCCGATTCCGATATGGGCGTTTATGGGGGTCCCGGATGATGGTAAATTCAATGTTAGCTACGTTCGTAGGGGTGAGCTCTTGCTTCCTACTATTGAAGTCTCTTGTTCTTACCACAATCAATTCGCAAAGCCCTTCAAACAACCGACCTCACGGGCTGCGGCGACTTTGTCTCCCACAATTGGACCACTGTCCAAAAAATCGCCCCTGCTATATCCAGTGTAGCAACACTCGTTCTTTTGGGGTTCATATTACGAGTTCTTTAGTTTACTAAAGAATCGTTCTTTATAAACCCAGGTTTCAGTCACAAAATTCATTGATTCATTCATTCATTGATTCGCCTTCATCACCGCGGAAAACATTGCCATAATGAGATTTTCTCTTATTTAGAGACTAGAATGTCAGGATTTCCATAACAAGGCATCTCAGGAACATTATTTGCATGTGTTTGGGGGGCTTGTGTAATCCTTGGCATCATATGACCAAACAAAAGCAATCTAAATCCTGCATAGGCATTCCAAGTCTAAATGTTTTGCATTTTTCTCTATAACCAGACCAGATATAGCTTTGGTTGTTGTGTATTTGGCATGTATAAATAGTGTCCTACAATTCCGAAAAAGGAAATATTTTCCCACGGTCTGTTCCCTCTTTGTTTTGCATTTTTCTCAACAACCAGACCAGATATAGGTCTTGTTGTTGTATATTTAGAATATACAAACAGTGTCCTACAATTCCGAAAAAGGAAATATTTTCCCACGGTCCGTTCTTGCATTGTTTTGTGTTTTTCTCCACAACCAGACTAGATATAGTGATGGTTGTTGCATATTTGGAAAGTACAAACAGTGTCCTACATTTCCCAAAAAGGAAATATTTTCCCACAATCACATGACCTTAACCAAACTTATTCTATACCACATTATCACCTTGTTTTGGCCATATTAAATAATAAATTACAGCTCATTAAAGGGGTAAAACATCTTTTTTCCTCACAAAAAGAGCTGAGAATAAAGAACGAGTATCTGCCACACATAGTGTTGGCCCACTTCCCCCAAGTATGACCAGGTCGGAACCAATTATTTACGAAACTGTGGTTCTTGACGAGGGTTACGCTGCGGCCAGTACCACCATGTTTTTGAGGACACTCAGGTCTAGGCCTGCCGAGTTCTTCGCCGAGAACGTCAAAAATATATACCTTACTAGTGCAATCCAGTTTCATCACGCCCAAAAGATTTTATCTATATGCACTGGAGCTACAAACATTGGTTTCTGGGCTGATCGTGGCCCAAATAACGATTTCTCTGTACTCTTAAACCGCAGGAAGCCACTACAGCGACTTTCATCCAGGCTAGAAGTTTTGTGCCAAATAGAAACGACACATGCAGCACCTCTCATGCGACTTAACGTTCCTCCAGACACATTCATTAACCTCTCACACTTTGACATCGTCAACCCCCTGTTTTTCGCGTTTGATTGGACGTGGCTACATTTGCTCCCGGCTCTCACTCACCTTGCCTTCGGGGATCTGTTCACGCCATATCACCTTCACATGTTCGACGTCTTCTCCGGACTCCTCTCGGGATGTAAACTTCTTGAAACCCTGGTCATCGTGTCGTCCGACAGACTTTTCTCCGTTGAATTGGAGAAGAGTGGACTGTGCGACCAGCGCGTTGTATTTCTTCCAAGTTATCATTATCCCAGATCAGCAAAAGGACATTGGCAGGATATCCGGCGGGGAGGGTCAGACTTCTGGGAGTTTCCAGATCAGATGGTGGGTCCTCACACATCTTAGGCCCACTCCCGGAGCTTGCACAAAGCAGACGCATTGTAAAAAAAAA
The DNA here is from genome assembly GCA_015584075.1 of Collybia nuda. NCBI lineage: Eukaryota > Fungi > Basidiomycota > Agaricomycetes > Agaricales > Clitocybaceae > Collybia > Collybia nuda. The sequence continues at coordinate 9,558 of MU150415.1, read as the reverse complement.
TCTCGGGGAGAATCTTCCATAACCTCCCAACCTGGACGATTGCAATACTAAGTTTGTTCAGATCGTTCTATGATGTCCCAAGTCACCCCCATAAACCGAAGCCCCTCGAGGCCGGGCAAGGTGTTCGAGTGGGGTTTGAAAATCGTTCGTCATGTTTTGGGCCCATAGTTGGAAAGAGAGAACCCAAGGCGCGCATTCCGAGTCGAGGCCGTTCACTGTCCGTATCTGGCTTTCAAGGGTCCTGAAAATAATAACTTAGAGCTTATGGACTCTCGACTCCTTCTCTTTAACGCTAGGGCCTTATTTAAGAATTCCAGATTTACTTTGCCCAATGGAAAACCCATCCTGTAGCTGCCAGGGGCAGCGAGGGAGCCACGAGGCCCGATCACAATCGGCCAGAATAAAGTTTGAATTTTATTCCAGCTTAAGCATAAAATTTCTTCCCGGGGTGAATTTAAACCCAAACCTCAAAAAATACAAAAAAGAAATTGTAAAATACCATTTTAATGTATTCTGTGTAAATCTGGCCAATTCAGGTTGAAGGGTGTAATGAATTTTTTCGCCAGTATTATTTTCAATCATTTCTCTAATCTATTCTGTAGAATTTCTGCGCATATAGATAGATTAAATTTCGGGTATGTTCTACACATGTGAGCAGCACTAGTGGAGGATAAGTTTTGAATATATATTACCATGAAATGTAGAAGAAATCTCAGAAATTATTGTTTATCAGTTCACTATTTATCTACAAAAGATAAATGGTAAATACTTAAAATATTTAATCCGATATCTTCTGGCTCTTTGATTGATTGTGAGAAGCCAATGTCCGCAGTGGGATGAGATGTATAAATTCTATTTGGAAGATGTTTTTAATCATATTATTTGAAGTTTCCTGGAGGGTCAGGATATTTTTTTCAACTTGGAGAATGAAGACAGAAGCAACTGTTGTATTGTAGTAAGGGCCAGGTTAATTGACATCCTATCATGATTAAATTTTGTACTCATGTTGTAGGTTACTGCAGAACATGATGTATTTTCCCAGATTTTGTAATTTTTGCAAATTTCGGCTGAAAAAAAAAATGGTGGCTGGTTTTCAGATTTTACTGGTCTTTGGCCCACAGATTGAGAATCATTTGAGTTGAATTATATTAATACTGATATTAATTAATTAACAAATCTATGCTAAGTATATATTTTCATATGCGCCGCTCTCGAGCAGCCCATTGCGCGGCAAGTCTAGCTACAGATGAATTAGGTTGGGATCCAGCTGGGACAGGAGTTGTATGTTTCCCAAATATTTTGCTGGATTGATTTTAGAGGATTTATGGCTTGAGTGGGAGAAATGAATACCTTGACCACCAGGAAAGTAGCTCCTTGGATTGTTTCAGGGCGGCTGGTCCAGGAGTGAGTTTGAAATAATCAATTACGTTATTGTAAAAATGGGCATAGTTGAAAAGACCAACATCTTCCTGCCATGCACTAGCATTCGATAGAGAGAAGAAAAGCTAAATAAAACCATAGTTCAGGTCTGGTAAATCTTGACAAACGCGCCACTTGTTTTGTTGTTCTAATGTCTCTTTTGTCTCTTGTTCGATATGCCAAGGTGCTAGCCCTTCAAAGGCAGTTGGAAACCCAGCTGCAATGCACTCATCATTGAGTTGGTGTTGTAGCTCCTCAATTGTGAGGCCATTGCCATCATGTGCTTTTTTGGACAATGTTGTTGCACCACAACACTTTACATCTTTGAGATCAATTGGACCAATTATACCCGCATCTAACATTTTATCAAGGACTCCATTGAAATATTGTTTTTGTGGACCACTTAAGGGGCGTTGATTGACTTTGGTGTGGAATTTTGAACCTTTGGGGATGTTGAGTTTGTGAGCTGCTCCTTCTACTGCTGTGACTTTGCTCATTGACAGGGCAAAGCAGTCTGCATGTTCCTTTAGTAGATTTGTTATTTGTGCTCACTGGTCTTCTGTGAGGTCGGGGCCAATGGTGATTTCGCATAGGACAGCATTGACACGTTCCACCTTGAATGGATTTGTTTTCCGGGTAAAGACTGAATCATTGTGGTTGCTGGTTATTAGCTTCTGTTCCGTTCCAGGATGGGTTTTGCTCGGGCCTGCTGCATCATCAACTGTCCATATGTCACTCCAGTGGTCTTTGGGCTCTTTGTGAGGGCTCAAGGGAAAACATGGCTCCTTTGGTAGGTTTGCATGTGTTGGCATTGTTGCTTGTGGCTCATCCTCCTCTTCTTCCACAGGTGCTTTTTTCTGGATTATTGATACTTTTTCTCTCTCCCCTTCAGAGTTTGTGCTTATTGAGGTATCTCTGTCTGTTGTTACTTCCTCTATTGTAGGTGTTTCTAGTGTACTTTCTGTATCATTTTTGTGCTTGTCAACCTGTTCCTTAGCTGTGTGAATGGCTGGTATGGGGACTTGCCTTGCAGGGGGTAATTCATCTCCCTGTTCATATTCTTGTATTTGTGTCCACATTTTCATCTCCTTTTTCTGTACTTGTCTTCTGGGCTATTGTCATGCCGAATGATGCACTGGAATGAGTGGATCGTCATTTTGTTCCTTTCCAAAAGGTTCAATGATGTTTTGCACTTGCATCAAGGGGGATGTGTGTTGATCCCCCTTGGAGTTGACACGCTGCTTGATGTCGTTGGTATGCCCCACTAGGAGAATTGAGGCCGGACCTTTGACATTCAGATATTGGTTCTGTATTTCCTTCCACCCACCATCCTCAAGTGGTATACAAACCACATCAGAAGCATAGTCATGGACTGCTTTGAAGGTTTCCAGTAGTGGTTTGCCGAACAGCAAGGCCCAGGCCCCTCCACTATCAAAAATCTCAAATGTTCCTTCTAACGTCACTCCTGCCAGGGTGACGTACCCAGTCCAAACGCCATGTGATGGAACCACCCTTCCATCAGCCATGTGTAGCTTTTGCCAGGATTTGTGAACTGCCGCAAGCCTAGTTTTCACTTGGCTGAAGGTGTTTGTGTCTATGGCATCAACCATTGCTCCACCATCAAACACACTTTGAAATCGCACAACCTCTCCCTTTGGTCCTTTTAGCTGCACACCATGTACAAATGGGTTACTCTTTTTTCTTCTGTCCATGCTGTCTGTGCTGTATAGGTCGAGGATTTTGTGTTCTGTATTGTTTGCATACAAATTTGTATCTGCTTTGATTACCTTATTGTTTGTATTATCTCCTTCCCCACAACTAAGGGTATACTCAACAGTGGATGGCTTTGACATGTCCCCATGCAGTACCTCGTTATGCATGGGGACTTTGGAATTTATGTTCCAAATGCTCTGGGTCATCAACGGAACTTCTACATTGATGACCCTTCTACTTTTCCCTGTCTGAGCAGAAATTCATTGATGATGTTTTGGTCATATTCCTCTTTGGACATAGTTCCTTTGAATGCAACATAGTTGACATTGGTGGGGGAATTCATGTCAAAGTTTTGTTTAATGGTGGCAGCAATGGAACGCCACTGTGACTCAAGTGCAGGCAGCATGGTGCCGGTGCAAGCGTTACTCATGTGTCCGGGATATCCACAACGCCAGCACTCCCGTGTTGCAGCAGGTGATGTACCCGGTGTTAATGGGTATGGCTGGAATTCATTCACTTTTCCTGTCGGATTTGCAATAGCCCATGCTGTTACTTGGGCAGTGTATGTGAGACGCCCAGTTGGGTTGTCAGGGTGTTTGGGGAGTGCAAGACAGTGAACATCATTCATATGGTCTGTCTCCGAATGGGGTTGGAAGGCTGGTGTTTGTTGTTGTGGATGTGCCAGTACTTGGGGTGTGAATGTCCGTGATGTATTGAATTGTGGTGCAGGAATTGGAGCTCCAATGTTGACATTGCAAAATGCATTCCCAAGGGCCTTTGACGGGGTTCCTCTCTCCTTGATTATTCTTACGTCCTTTGCCAACTGTTTCACAGCCTTTTCCTTCACTTGTTGCTCTTCAATTTCCGTGAGTGATATGGCTCTGATGGCATCACAGAATGCCAACCATGATGCATGCTCCTTGACATAGTGTTTCAGGACACTTGGCATTTCGTCGCGGATTGAGCTGATCAGGAGGCCTATGGTGTCAGGGACTGCATTTGTGAGCCACTCTATTTTATCAGCCCAGACAATGTGTGAGTATTCCTCCATTCCATCTACTTTTACCCGTTTCCCCATTTCCATGTCTGTCAGCCTCGCTGCTTTCAGCAATGCAACCCTCTCCATATGTGACTTCATTGGAGCTGCTTTCTCTGGCCATTGGCTTTTGAAGGATGACTGTAGCTGGTTCCAGGTGTTTTTTTTTTCAGAAGTGAGCCCAGTGAACCAGGTCATTGCAATCGATCCTGCTTTTAGATTGAGTTTGAATTGCTTGAGCTTGTCAGCATCTGTGAGAGATGACTTCCCAAAGAAGCTTTGTTCAATGCTGTTCATAAAGTCTTGTGGGTTGTCGTCTTTGTGCTCACCATCTCCCCAAAATAATTTGGTGTTTTCGGGCATATTGTCGTTGTCAATTTGCAGTGGCAATGGTGGTGGAGGTGTGGGGCTTGTAGGGCTGGTGTTGAGGGATGATGCAAAGGAGGATATGTCTGATAGCAATGATACTGTGGAGATTGTTGCTGAGCTGGGAGTAGACAGAAGGGACAATATGAATTGGCCTCTTTTGTTTCGAGCTGGGAACTTCCTGGGTGCCAGTTTGTTTGCAGATTGGTGGGTAGTCTTCAGTGTGGTCACTTGGACGTTTAGTTGACTGGGCTAGCTGGACTGAAGCTGGGAATAGTTGGCGGACTGAAAGACTGAAAGGCTGGAGACTGAAGAACTGAAAGACTGGGGACTGAAGGACAGAAAGACTGAGAGGTTAAAAGGCTGACTGAGTACAAATTACGCTTTCATCACCAGATGGAGACGGGCAATGTGACCCTTGTTCCCCGTGCGTCCAGGAGTTTTGTCTACTTTGTGTCTTGTGGCCTCTACTGCCTCTGCACTGCCACTGGTCGTCTCTGAGGCAATGTAGTCTAATCTACCTAATCTACCATTGTCTAACTGTCCTGACCTCATGGCTCCACTGCCCCGTTCTTTCAAATCCCCTCTTCTTCACCACCGCCCCTTTTATCATCATTGCCACCTACACCTCCCAGCAAACCCACACCCCCAATACCCATGCCTCCAACAATGCAAGATGTCCTTAACCACATGAACGGAAGACACACACATAAGACCAGTGTGTCTAAACCACCCTCTAAACCACCCAAAAGGAAAACAACCCAATTCATGGCTGGACCATTGAACCATATTGGCAGCCAGCCCAACCCCACCGACATCACAACCAGCCCCCGGCTGCATCAATTGCATGCCCAAGATGCCACAACTTTGGGCACTCACTTTATGAATGCTCACTATACCGCTGCATTCAATGTTGTCGACCAGCACCCGGCCATATTTACCCTGATTGTCCGCAACGACCTCACATGATAACCTCCAATCATTTTGATTACAGGTTCTCAGGAGACTTGTACCTAGGACCAGAAGCGGAAGCTAACATTACGGGCGAATCCTATGACAAGTATTGAAGCTGGGAGCTTCAAAGGTAGAGAGGGGGTAATGTTACAGTTTCTCTTTTCCCTTTACTATTTTATCTTATCTTGTGCCATCTAACCTTTGGACTATCTCTTTTCCTTACACCTTCTCGCCCTCCATTCCATTCCCACCAATCCTATTATTACATCTACCTTTCACACTATTACTCAGTGCTCCATTTATAACTACCAATAGTGCTTATCCCTCTTTGAAGCATTACTCATCATGCTTCTTCAAGCTTCATATATATACCCCACAATGTAGTAGATAGTCCTCAGCTTGACCTAGCTGAATATACCATATTCTCTACAATCTTGATGCTCAGCTTGATCCTACTCAACTCAAAAGGGGGTAGTGGATCTTAGAACCAGAGGACAGACTCTTCCTTTATATCAGGAGGTCTAGAGACGTCAGACTATACCATCAACGGTCTTATCAAAACAGCAATTGATCTTGATCTAGAGGATAAGGCCTAACAGCTGTAACAGTTAGGTAGGCTTGGTCAACAATCTGGGCATTATTTTCATTAGGATCAGGTGTATGATTTCTATTGATTCTATGTTCAGGAATATGCTTGTTTCTTTCAGCTAGAACCTCTTGTCTCTTGTCATTTACTGCTGCTTTCTACTTTGAACTAGATTGTATAACATTTGGTTGGATGGGTTTTGTATAGAATGGATTGATTCCATTTGGAGAGGGATCAAGCCAGCCAGCTTCTTTAACACCAATTCTGATGGCTTCCATTTCTTCATATCTACTCATTCCATATTTTCCCATATCAGTATACTTATTAGGACTTTCCTCTTCATCATTTGGATCAGAACATCCAAAATTGGCTCCCTCAAAATAGTCAGCATCATCATCATCCAATTCATTCAAAAGTTCAGAATTCATCCACTGTGGAAATACACCACTTGGAATGTCACCTCTTTTCATTTGAGCAGCATAGTCATCTCTTGCATCATTACATTCATATCTAATGTTGAAATTTTTCATGTTACGAGTTCTTTAGTTTACTAAAGACTTGTTCTCTATAATTCCAGGATTCAAGATTTTAGACTGATTCATTGATTAATTAATTCATATCACATTACCGTGCAAACTTTTCTTAAGGCATGTGACTACTATTTTCCTTAAGGATATGCAATGCAAATGCACCACACTGGCTACTCTGCTCCACATTGCATCATTACTCCATAAACCCCCTAACCCTGAGAATCCCTATGGAGCGTGGAACAGTTCCCGTCTTGACAATGAGGATCTGCAGCAGGAGCTTCATGAGCACATCCAGACACTTGACAAATACTTCTCAGTGATGGACATTGTGCGCTACATGGACTGCCCTAAAGTCAAAGAGAAATACAAGATGAAAAAAGGAATCACCGAAAAGGACAGCACGCAACTGGCTTAATAAGATGGGCTGGAGGTATCAAAAACAAGTAAGCGGGCAGTATGTTGATGGACATGAACGAGAGGATATAACAACTTACCGTCAAAATGTGTTCCTTCCACGGTGGAAGGAGTTAGAGAAGCGGATGCAGGCATATGGCTGTGATGGGAAGCATGAGGAGGGTGCGGGACTTCAGCAACAGGATTGGTGTGTTATCATTTGTGTTACAATTTCTCTTAT
>MU150414.1:0-49266 GCA_015584075.1 Collybia nuda | reverse complement strand
TTTATTCTGGTGGTGTATGGTTTTGTGGGTAGATGAGTGCTCATTCCCTTTTTGAACGGTAGACTGAGGTCTACAAGGGTAGGCTTAGACTGTCCACGTAGGCTGTACTGAGGCAGAATCACATTATCCAAAATATAACGGAATGCCTCGCTGGAGTAAGATGAATAAGCCGGGTTGTGCTTACCGATGCTTCCTGTACTGTTTGAGTGATTTTGCTTCATATATTATAGGTCTTGGGCATATGCCTCACCCCGGTTATCAGGTTACTGGTAGAGGTAAATAGTTTCGCCCTTCGATCAGATATAAATTATTTTATCGATGTAAAAAAGTTAATGGCACAGGTTCCAAGACAATGATGTAGAGTTAGCTTTATCGGTATATGAATACCTAGCTATTACTCATCTTGGATAGGTGTGGTAAATTTTAGGCGAAATCTCTATTCGCAATGGTCTGAACGATTTTGCTGACGGCTTAAGTAGATAATCTAGAATATCTTAGGTGATATTGAGTATATGTAGTATCTTGCCGGAATGGTATATAATGGAAACCTGATTGAGACCGTATAACTGTTGGGATTTCGGGTATGAGGGTTTGATCATTCATCCATCGAAACTGGATTGTTGATGATCCTGCAAGGCACCGAAAACCTGGATGTATCAAAGATTGTTGGCGCTCACGACACGCGCCTTTATAACCTTTGAAGGGCGGCTCTATAGTCGGTGACCCCTTACCCCCAGGAGTTCGACGAAAAATGGTTATAAGATGGTTATTATTGTGCAGCGCTAGGTCGTATGTGGTATATCGCTTGGTGGATCTGCCGATATTAGGTAGGGCGCTGAGTGAGCTTCTGAGTACAAATAGAATTAGAAGCGACCAGTGGGGTAGCAGAAAACACCGCCTACCGTCACGATACTATCAAACAGCGATAGCGCAAGGTTCAGTACTTAGGCTAAAAGGCGGGGTTCATAAATTAATTAATCGTCCGCAACTGTCCGACACCCAGGGTCGTTCGTAGCATATTCAAGGGTGGATCGCATGTCTGTGAAGATAAGTTTCTAACACGGCCTACCAGGAGACACTTACCAGTGATTAAGTTTAGGTTTCTGAGGAAACTTCGGTGTTGTGTGAGTACTTTAAGACAATCTCGGGCGTGAAGCCTGTCGGCTGATAATACAAATGACGATCAGCTTCAAATCGGTCGAGTCGAATCAGTAGGTGGTGGTTGAGCTGCTCCATGACAACATTTTCAGCGGTCAAACCATCAATCAATCGACAGCCCTTCCGTTGCGAATGAGGATTTTGCGCACCTAACAGCAGTCGACAAGCACCCTTCATTTCTGTACTCCTTGGGCCAATAATTAGACGAGATGGTGGCATGGGTGTTTGTAGACATCGTACCCTTGTCCTGGCCAGCTGTTCCAGAGGATCAAAGCGTTTGTTTGCGATGGGTATCGGAACAAGGCGGGCTGTTTGTGGATCAAACCCAATCCAAACCTGTGGTGAGTTCCCTAGGTGGACACAGGGCGCAATTGAGGCGAGACGGTGAAGGTTTCAAGGTAACAGTGTTTCATAAAGACCTCCAACGACCGGATTTTAGAAGTCAAAAAATCCTCGCAATCTGGGGATGATGGTATTTAGCGAAATATTCTAATAAGTAATGAGTCTTAGTCTTTTTTTAATTTAGGCTCTTGGACTGTTTTCTGTGATACCAGTTCAACTCGAAGTCAAGCTCACGCATTACTACGTATCCGGCACACACGATCCTCTTGCGTAAATTGGGGCCAGATTTCTTGACGAGCTGACAAGACCTTGGCTACAGCGCGACCCACAAACAAAGGCGTTTATTAAACATAGAATACACACGCACTCGGGTGGGTTGTCGACGTTTGGCAGAACAAGACGATCCTACTTAACAACGGTATATAGTGCAAAGGTGGTGGTACACAAAAGCCGGAGAAATCAGCAAAACAAAGAACACCAGATATGACAATTACGTTACGACTGAATGCAAGCCTGAAAACATGACCCCATACATAGTCCCTATGTATTAACCCTAGGCAAATAATACGCCTACTCTTCATTGTCTTCGTCGTCTTCAATGACCTCTTTGCTCTTCTTCGCACGAGAAGCCGGCTTGGCTTTCTTGGAGGAAGGTTTGGAAACGGGCTTCGAAACCGGACGCTAAGGTACATTCAGTTAATGATTTTTCATATTAAAATGGGAAGCAATGTAGTGAATACCTTGCGTTTCTTCCCGGCCCCAGCATCCTCGTCCTCTGCTACACTGTCGTCATCATCTGCGTCCTTCATTTCGACATCTTCCTTATCCTTGCAAGATGAATATTAGGTGTTGCCAGCTGTGCTTAAAGGGCTAAACCTACTTTCTTCTTTGGCGCGCGCTTTTTAGGAGCTGCCTTGGTCTTCTCCTTTTCTGCAGGTTTTTTTGCGGGCGCTTTCTTCTTAGGCTTTGGTTCTTCTTCATCAGCACTGTCGTCCTCATCCACGGGAACAGCATCGATGTCGGCTGTGAAGTCTTCGCCTGACTCTTCAGATTCAGTTTCCTACATCAAACGTGATCGTGGTTAAGAGCAGCAAAGAGCACCATAGCATTACATTGACGAACCTTCTTTTTGGAAATTCGCTTCTTAGGAGCTGCCTTCTCTTTAGGTTCAGCTGCCTTTTTGGAGGCACGCTTCTTTACGGGTTTTTCCTCGTCTCCTTCCTCATCGTCAGCTTCGGCTTTCTGAATGTTCAGTTTAGTTCAAATATCTAAGGCTTAACGGTATATCGTATACACCTTTGCGCGAGGCTTTCGAGCTGGAGCCTTCTTCTGAGGTTTCTCTTCGTCATCGTCATCCCCGGCCTCCTCGTCTGCTTTCTATAAAGGTATAAAGCACATATATGAGTTGTTTTGAAAACATATAATGAAATTGTGACGACCTTGGCTTTGGCCGGGCGCGCTTTCTTAGGTTTTTCGGCGGCATCACCATCCACATCGTCCGCCTTTTTCTTCTTGGGGGCAGCTTTCTTTTTTGGCTTATCTTCATCTTCCTCTTCATCTACAGCGGGTTTCCTGGCAGAATCGGGTATATCTTCATCCGCAACATGGCCCTCTTCCCAAGCTTTATCGATCTTTGCCTTGTCTTCAGGCCTGAGCTCGTCGTAACCGTCCAGTTCTGAGCTTTCTGAGAACGAGTTTTTCATGTTCTCGAGAATTTTCTTGGTCGTGCAGCCCCAATGTCTCCATGAGCTAAGAGAAAATTACAATAAATTAATGCTGAATAAAGCAAAGGTTGGTTCGCCTAACAAGCTTGTATTCCCTCGGAAGTCGACAATACTGCCGACCCGTAGCTCCCCTTTGCCAATCGGGGTACCTACAGATAAACAAAAATGTTTGTTTAAAAAGCAACTTCACTCCAAAAAATTCATACTGACCTGCACATGGTTTAGGGCCTGTATAATGATTATTTCGTGAAGAGGCCACACGTCAAGATGGATTGTAAGCAACTATACAAAGAATTTTAAAAAATATTAACAACCTTTGCATTTGGCTCTAGCTGAGGAAGCATATTCCAGACGGTATCCTGAGGGTTTATCAGCCATAGTTGAGAAAATTTGTGAAGGGGAAAGAAATAAAAAGTGGGCCTTCGCGACCTTATGTGAAACTTGAACTCTGTTGAACTTGCAGGCCTTTGAAAGTCCGCTGCCACAACGCATTGACCACCATCATGATTTTTGGCCCATTATCGCTCTTTCTAACATTTCAAGGCTTCATCCGCCAACGTAATGACAAGGAATAAGGCTATTGAATATAACCATCTCTCCTGGGAACATACGGCTTAGTTTCGAAACAAGAATTCTCGAAAACTTATCACCAGTGGCTTCATTTCAATGATGTTCAACATGCGCTACAACAACAACATACGATGCTCAGATTGACCACATTGTTGATTAGCTCCCTAATTTTGTTGAGGCATTGTCGTTCTTTCCAGGGGGTTTACTATCATTGCTGAGTAGATCTCACCGTGGTATGTCCTTAAAGCACACACACGGAATATCTTCGGCGTCATATCCTCAATAAGCTTTAGAATTACTTAACTATCCTCATATTCTTAACACAGCGATAAGCTCCAAGGTGGTACTTTACTAAACGATTTTTTCTCATGTTAATAAAATACGTTCCACTAGGATACGTCCCATACCTTCTACTCTCTACTTGGAAAGTCTCCACTAATCGCCGACTCGAATGGTGAATAGGTCCGGGAAGAGTTTACAGCATTTATGGTTCTCGTTCAAGGAACTTCAGGCGCGTGACACTATCTCTGGGATACATGGAATTATCACCGCAGCCACACCGACTGTGCCGGCAGTTCGGCATCCATTTAAAGGAGCTGTTATGAAGCTGTTAACAGAATGACACCTATAATATACGCTGACTTACATCAAAATCATATCTCTAACGAGTGATATAGAGTTCTTTTTTTGCCCGCTAGTGAATAACTCACAACGCATCCCAGCTCAACCGCCAACGATCAAGTTGTGGAACTGCGTAGAACGCTCTAAGAAACGGTATGTGATGCTAAACCGAATACCTGTCGTTCTTTATCAACCCTGTATAGGCGAGTACGAGTGTGCATACACAAAAAGAAACTTTCAATGGCCAACGAAAACAACAACGATGTCAGGGACGATGCAACAGATCCTGAATCGGAGTCATTCCAATCTTTAGTAAATCGCAGCATCGCCGCTTGGGGCACCCTCAAATATGTAGGGAAAGAGAAAGAAATCATGTTCCCCAAGTTGATCGACACTCTCAGGAATATCCATTCCCTAGAAGATCTTCTGAAGAGTCATGAATTATTTTGGTTCTTCCAGCTTAGGGAGTCATTTGTCGAACAAAAACTTCTACAAAAGTGGAACCCGGATTCCCTGAATTCGTATATTCTCCTTCCCCTTCATTATGGCTTTGCCAACAACCAAGATTGCTTCTATATCAGCCATTACTGGAACACCCCAGAACATCCTGACCCTCAGGGGCACGATATGCGCCTCTTTCTGGAAGACATTGGACAAACGGAATGGTCTTATGTCTGGGTGGACTGGACGTGCCTACCACAAACACCGAGAACAGAAGCACAGAAGTACTACTTCAAGAAAATGCTCCGATTCATCCCGGCACTTGTGCGTGACTGCGCATTTGAGTGGAGATTTCCTGCATTTGCGCCACGGGCGTGGATCCTCTATGAGGTCGCGGAATACATGCTCAACCACTCAAATTATATCATCACCGATGATATAGAGCCCTTCCTCTCCCATGTAACAGAAATGGTCCATGAAGGAGTACGCCCCATTCTCACCAAATATGGATACGCTTGTACAAATGGAAGCGACATCCCAATCATCACTGGGTGGCTGGAGATTCTCGTCCTCCTATTCAAACTTATCCCAAATACCGGTATAAGGCAGGAAATGCTCGATTGGCTTAACAAAGACGAAGTGGGATCATATTATGTCCCTAACTTTGGCCTTGAAATCGACAAGCACAAGGGCATTGTGACCGAGCGCGACGGAACTAAACATAATTTCACTCCCGTATTCAATATTCGCCCAATCATTTAACCGGTCTACGGAATTTATAAACATTAAACGTTATACACAGCATGATGATGGTACATTGCAAGCGGGATCATTAATTTTAGGAATTGAGACTCGGGCATCTGTCTTGACAGCGACCGGCTCAGATAACATGATACTTTATCACATAAGAGTCGGTGTGACACAACCCGTAACGTGGAAATGTTCCTTGGTAGCCATTCTCAATAATTCTATTTTTCACTCTGCCATGGCACGACTGTTGCAAAAATATCCATGTTCATACAAGGCGATCCAAACTCAAGGTACTGGTAAGCAAATCTCAGATTGGCACCTGAAATATGGCCATGTTGCTTTAACCCACCTTTGCTTAGGGGCACAGCCTTAAACCCACCGTGGGTGTCTGCATAACTTGGGTGTTATGGCAATAACGCATATATTTCAATTCGTGGAAGAACCTGCTCTCATAACTGTACCCAGGATTAGAAGGCGACTTGACACCCTGCTTCTCGCTTTTCTCGACCTGAGCTATGAAGCGTTTTATAAAACCAGTCAAGGCGCTGATTCACTCTGTATGCACCACTCTATATGGACATTACTTTTCACTGCTGATGCGAGTGTAGAGCCCGAAGGCTAAGACAAAACGATAGCTGCGCCCAAAGCCGGGCCTAAGCTCAATTTGCCGAGTGTCTCCGACCTGATTCGATAGGGCGTGATAGGTCGCGCTCCCTCAATTACCAGGGGCCCGATGGCTTTTGTTCCTATGATCATTCATACGGTCCTGCGTAGCCTTTGCCCTGACGACATGACCGCGGTATAACCAAACATGCGACCATAACCCCACCTCTTATGTATTGCAGGAGACTCGAGAGGGAGGAGAAAATATTTGTTGATATTTAGATACGTCACTCATATCTATCAGGATGCCTACAATAATTGATTTATTCAAGTGTATACAATTCAGAAATCGTTGGTAGGGTGAAACCGATCATCGGGAAAAACGGTTGGCGATGCCCGATTTTCAGGCTGTCGATTTGTGTAAAGGATCACGTCTGAGGTTTTCACTCAGGACCTAATTTTCCGACGAAGTAGATCTTTCTTTGACAGAAAGTAGCGTTTCGTTTCTTACATGTGCATATGACTTATGGTTTTATTTTTATCCATATAGCTCACTTCAGTTAGAGTTTGGGTAAGAACTTGGGCCGAACCTAGGAGTCAAGTTGTATGTAGTCTTGACTCCATCGCGAAATTTAGTAACAACACCATGGGTTTTTGTTGATCATAAACAAGCGATTTGGAGAGGGGAAACGGGTGTGTATCCCCACATAGTTCGGGTGAATATCATTCAGTGTATCCCGCCTGATACGAATATCCGGAACAATCTTGACCAGAATAACCAGAAGTTGCAGATATCCCACAATAAATCGCATGTCGTCGCTGTGAGTACACCTGTATCCGTACTGGGAGATGACGTGTTACACTCCCTCATTCACCATTTCGGTGGCATGGTTAATGAAGGGCTTTATATCAGAAAGGTATTTACTTTTGATTCGTTTCAACGGATGCATATGCAGATTTAAGGGGTAATACCGATTTGAAGCACAAGAATAGATTCGGAGGTAGGTCGGATCACCATCATCTAAAACAAATATACAAGATACCAAAATGGTTTCTTCTTTTAGGTGAACTACCCATGAATGATGAGTCCATTCGAGCAGTTGTCGGTATTTGGGGAAAAGTAACAGCGCTGGCACATAATGCGATCAGAGCTTGTAGGTTGAGAGCATAAGTTGAGCTCAGTGGTTCGTAAATAGGGCACATTTTCTTGATAAAAATAAATGGAATAGTGTGATAGTTCGCGCTAGGTGCTAAAACTTCGGGCTAACGTAGAAAACAACAAAACTTACGGAAGATTTATTCCCTACGGAGTTGTTTTCGGGAGGAAAGGGACCACGATTTATTCCGAAGCAGTCTGATAGATCTACTGAGGACCTATGATGCAGTGGGCGATGAGATGGTACTAGAAGATGACCTTCATTTCACTAAGTGGAAAATCGTCCACCAATTTCATTGGCGCGTAGACAAGGCCTTGTGGCGGGAGAACGCCGTATTTTTTCATTACATCGAGCTTAATAGGGACCTCGAGTGAATGCAATCCGAGTACCGGATACCCAAACTTGAATGTTGTCAACCCATTATCGAATTCATCGTTACCAACGCCAACCGAATCGCACACCTCGCCTGGGGATTTCGGGAGAGCTGTAACCATAACATGTCTGAAGATATCGAATATTTAGTAAAGTGTGACCAACTCAATCGTGACACCTACGTGATGGCAGACTTTGGAGCTGTAGTGTATAACCAAATCCGGACGACTGTCTCCCTCATTTTGTAAGAGCGGTATTCGTGGTTCTTTCTTCGTGCCATGATAAGGTCAGTGAATTCGGGCTTAATTGCCAAAATAGCATCTGTGTAAACGCGGTCAAGAGCGGCTGATTTCTCTGAACATTTGGATAATCTGGATTTCGCGGAGCGTTGGCTTGATAGTGGAGGTTTTGATAATGATTTCCGAGTCAATGAAGACCTTCGCGAGGAAGAATGTATTCCAGTCCGAGTGGCAGGCATGTCCAGCTGGTCACGGTTGAAATATGGCAGAACCGACAGAAACCAATGAGCGCTAAAGCCCCGGACGTGACCGAATGTCACAGTCACCTCATTTGTGATCAGTCGTAATTCGGAACCGATCCGATCAACAGAAATCCATCTCTTTCCCAAAAAATTTCTTAAAAGTGCGACTCGGAGGACCGAAAACTCCAGGTAGCTCCACAAAGGTTTAAATCTAGCCTCGGTGCCTACTGGGCCCTAATGGGCCTCGATCGTCACTGATGTTGTCGAATATTCAGGACCACCAGCAGATCCTGTCAAGATCTTAAGCTACGAACGGATTTTGTTCGCGAAGTCCCCGAGTTTAAATTATCAGGTTATACGATCGTTCTCTACGTGCTGGAGGATCGGTTTTGAGTCATCTTTTTTTTTTGTGGGCTTTCAAATCGTGATGAAGCACATGCACTCGTGTCCGGACCGATCGAGTTCAGGAAATTTTACGTGGTCGGAACGCGATCCTTAGTTTCCGTGAACATCCTTGGACATCCAGCTAGTGACGCAACATGTAATTCTAAGCTTGCGACCCGTTCGTAGTCTGGGCTCTGTAAAATCGACGCCTGAGCAATGTGGAATATTCCAAGGCCGGAAAACGTGGACCTTCTCCCGTGAACCTCCTACAGTGTGCGCACGCTTGCCGGTCTGGACTCCCTTTGGTTTCAAAGACACCACAAATAAAATAATCTACACCGGAATGGTTCCGCTTCATTCCGTTGGGGCTCGCTATTTAAGAGCAGTCCTGACCTATATTCTCAACCTTCACCACACAAAGCCACTCTAGCATCTCTCAAAATGATACTGGGACGTACAGCTACCATCTCTCGCTCCAAAATCCAATCGATAACCTGTCTATCCAAGTTATCGTACCGGTCGATTGGAAACGCGGCAGGTATGACTATCAGAACTTAATGCACGGTTTAAACTAAATTCCTGATCTGATAGTACCCAAATTCCCTTTCTCTCGGCCTTATGGCGTCGAGCCTCCCATCGAGTATGCCCAGCTCCGTGTCAACACCCCCGTCTCCAAAGTCGAGCTTTGGGACGGCAGTCACGTTTGGCTTGTGACCAAGCATAAAGACGTCTGCGATGTGTTGACCGATGAACGTTTATCTAAGGTATAAAAATTCCTGCTTGGCCGTAATTCCCAACCAGCTTACTCTTCCTAACCCCCAATCTGCAGATCCGCACTCGACCAGGATTTCCCGAAATGAATGCTGGTGGGAAAGCTGCAGCAAAGAATAGGCCCACTTTTGTCGACATGGACCCACCCGATCACGGACGCCAAAGGTAAAGTAATACCTTTTTGTCAGCAACACAGTGTAATGATACTTCTCAGGGGGATGGTTGCACCAACATTCACTCCAGAGATTGCAGAAGAAATGCGCCCTCTTATACAGAAAACAGTCGACGAGATGCTTGATATCATGGTCCAGAAAGGTTGCAAAGAGCCTGTTGACCTCGTTCCAAACTTTTCTCTGCCTGTACCCTCTCGTGTATGTTTTACGTCTTTTGCCGAATTTTTCGCTGACCCCGCATTAGATGATCTACAGCATCTTGGGAATTCCAATGGAGGACTTGGAATACCTCACCACCTGTAATGCGATTCGCACCAACGGAAGCGCGACCGCGTCACAGGCATCAAATGCTAGCAATGATCTCCTTCAATATCTTGGCAAGGTCACCGATAAGAAGATTACGAATCCCAGCAACGATTTGATCAGTAGGCTTGTCGTGGAACAGGTGTTTACTGTGGATCTCGCCGAATGCGCAACTTTACTTACTCATGGTTTCAATAGCTCCGCCCAGGACACCTGACCCGTGAAGATGTTGTTCAAATTGCCTTCTTAATGCTTGTGGCTGGGAATGCCACCATGGTCAACATGATCAACCTCGTAAGGACTAATACTCACCTCCGGTTGAATGCCCAACATTAACCTGTCTTTTTCAGGGTGTCGTAACACTGCTCCAGCATCCTAAGCAGCTAAACGAATTTAAGAAGGATCCCTCCCTCGCCAAGGGCCTAGTTGAAGAACTCAGCCGCTTCCATACAGCATCAGCGATGGCCACGCGCAGAGTTGCAACTGTAGACATCATGCTCAACGGCCAGGTATTTACCCGTTCCCATGTCTCTGAATTCTTGGCGCTAATCTCACCTCCTTCACTAGTTGATAAAAGCAGGAGAGGGTATCATCGCTTCCAACCAATCGGCCAATAGGGATGAAGACGTCTTTGTTCATCCCGATAGTTTCGACATCCATCGCCCCACCGGACCCCAGCTTGGTTTCGGCTACGGCGTCCACCGCTGCGTTGCCGAGTCACTGGCACGCGCGGAGATGGAAATTGCCCTCAGTAAGTTACCTGGACTCCACGCAGCATTATCATACTAACAACGATTTCGCAACGACAGCATCCCTATTCCAAAGACTCCCTAATTTAAAGCTCGCAATACCTTTCTCTGAGATAAAATACACCTGTCCTACTGCCGACGTTGGAATTACGGAGCTCCCGATCGTCTGGTGAACGACCCTAAGGCATCAACTATTAGATGGGCAAATTTAGAAGAAAGGAAAAAACGTAGACGAATATCGAGATTGTAAATACCCTAAAACTCGCTTTATTAGCTTTAGAGCTTTCGTAGTACACCTCACGTTCATTACCCCCTCATACATATATATAGCTGCTTTAGACTAGCAACCCTAGCCCTAGAAAAAAGATATACAAGATTTTTTTGCTTACATACAGGAGGTTAATATACTAATGTCATCCACACACATTCAACATGTTGAAAATGGGGCCACGTTCTCTTTAATTTAAACACCCTAATATGCGAATCGGAAGTCCAAGCGTCTATTGCCGATGTCTTTGGTTGTGCTGAGATAGTGTCCACGTTCCTGCCAAGATATATTAGCAGTGTAGCAGATCTAATGGAGACGTAGACATCGCAATACCTGTGGAGTCATTGCATCCCAGATTATGGCTCTTTGGCGATTGCGCCAAATATAATAAGCCTTGATACTAGGATACATTATTGCAATATTGAAAACGCAAATCCCCATCAAGACTGCGTTACCACGACGGTCTGTGCATTGCAAATTTAGTACTCAAGTGAGGGTAAAGATAAAAACAAGCCTAACATTCTGGGGCATCGTCCTTGCGGTAAACTTGCGCCGAAACAATAGCAGACGCCTGCACGAACCTAAAAGAGAATCAGCTAAAAGAAGGTATACAATACGTCAAGCGCGAACATATTGTATAAGGATGCATTGACAGTCCGGCTTGCAACTGCACCAGAATTGCGAGAGCACCAGGCGACCTGTATGGGATGTGTATACCTTTGGCAATGTTAGCCCACTTTCCATCTACATGTTGAAGCAATACGTACGGATATGAGAGAAGGCCCGATGCAATCCCCTAAGTAAGGCGTCAAGTCAAGAAGAGTTACATTTCACATGTAACGTACAAAATATTTCCAAGGGTTCGGTTTCGATGGGAGGGTATAGAGAGCGACCAAAAAGGGCAATGCCCAAATATCTTCTGCCATTGCCACAATCGATCGGTCGTTAAAGGTTTCCGACAGGAGAGTTACCCCAAACATGGTGATCATATGCCCGACATTCGACGGGATTGTGAGTAAATTGGTTTCGAAGGTATTAAACCTTGAAGTGTCAGGTTTTCTCAACGGGTGTAACGGTGCGACTTACCCAAGATTGCGGAGGGATAGTGTAAGATAGGTTCCGGGAGGAGATACGGGGATTCCAAACATCAATCCACTGACGAACGCAGTAAGGCGGAGGAGGTAGCTCAATAATAAAGACAGACTCACGCTATGTAAAGCGGCCAAATGTCATAATCACATACCGCAGTCCAGAGGCGTTTAATAGAAAGCCCTTCTCGGTTATGCATGTCGCCCTGATGGATGTAGACAAATTAGGATAGTCTCGAAACATGGATCTGGTCCGAAACTCACCTTCGTCGGATCATCGCGAAGAATACGAGATACTGCAATGGTTTCTTCTCTGTCGGTAAACCACCCATCCGGCCGGAACCAGGTTTTTGTCTGAGTCGGCGAGGGTGGCATTTTGAAGAAAGTGGCAGCGCCAACGAGTAAAGTTATTAGGCCTCTATTAGGTAGAGGGATGAGTAGACATATATTAATGATATACGAATCACTCACTCTATAAGGAACAACCATCTTCATTCCATCTATGAGCTGGGAATGTTATGAACCCAAGTCTGACATACCTCCATCCAGCTTTTCCAGCAATACCTCGCATGCGAAGAACACCAAAAGCAAGGAAACTTCCTGCGGTACTGCAAACGCTGGCAGACATCCAGAATAAGGCTAAGCGAAATGGCAATTCATTTTTGGTGTAAAAATCTGGCCACTCTGTCAGAACAGAAATAAACGGAATAAAAACACGAAATAATGTTACATGAAAGGTATAGGATAAGGTCTGGGATGAAACTAAGTCAAAATTTGAGAGGTAAGCTTGCAAGGGACAGGAGTGGGGATACGGACCCGCCCTGTATAAAACTAGAAGGACAACAATTTAGACGGGAATACACCTTGGTCATACGCTACTCACCCGAGGAGGCCTCTGCACACAAGAAAAGAGCTACGGCCTGTAAGCCAAAACTGGCCCATCGTAAGAAGTGACCACATGCACATCTGCATCGGTATCCAGCGATCGGGTCCAATCTGAACTCTAGTTGGATTTAGTGCATAGAAAGTAGGTGCAAACATTTACTCTTTTAGAAATAAGTTGAGAAGGTAGCTCCGCGGCAAGAAATGTCAAGCGAAAGATAGTGTTACCAAGATTGAAGTCTGGTAAAATTCAGTAAACAAAACAGAACTCCCTTCTCTGCCATAGACACGAACCATTTGTAGTCATACCCAAATCCCCCAACAAATTGTCCGAATTTGCCTGCCCAAGGTTGTTGCGATCAAGATTGAGTGCAGAGAAGCTTATGGCAGCTTTGGTAATGTGGTTAGTCGCTTCGCTGGGGAGGAGGATGTGACATATACCCACCCCAAAGCATAACCTTCCAGTCAATTTTTCTGACGAGTATCTAATCACGGTGAGGGAGATGAGATTCCAAGGCACTAGGACCAAGTCAGTACGCACTCTTTCCTCCCGGACTGTCCAACGGGCTTTAGGATCAAAGCGGTGTATATTTTCATAGTCTGGTTTGGGCCAATAATGTTCAGCCAAATAAGGGTCATCGTAAACAGAGCGACGAGTAGCCGTAGAGTCGGGGTCAATCGTCTGGCTCAAATGGCGTCTGAACAACCAATTGGTAAATTTGAAAGGCTCAGGTTCGGCGTCGAGGAGGTCATCGCTTGAGACGGAAATCGAGTCAATGGTAGAGTCTTTCTTATCCACTACATCCTCAGAAGACCCTCTAGTGATGGTCGACACGCTCGTGGAGTCCCCTGGAGGAGTCTTCTTAAAAGTGGTAAGCATGTTTCGCTAACCCAGCCCGGGGATTGGATAATTGAAGCACCATGTTATTCTAAAAGCTTTAAAGAAGGAATCGGTGGCGGCAGACCGAGGGAAAGCACATAATCCTTCGCTTATCTCGCGCAAGTTTAGCTGAGAATGGATATTCTTTCAGCCATTCGAGCCGTAAGATTAAGATGAGTACAGGTCAGAAGTGTCATTTTAGGCGTGATTCGCGCAGTAATGGTGCAGTAAGAGAACAAGGTGGCGCAATATCGCAGAATTGTACACGCTGGGCTTCTGATAGCCAATATTAGACAATTTGACCCATATATCACTGCGTCCGATGGAGGTTGAGAGACGCCATAAGCTCGTAAAGGCTTTGTGCAATTTGCACCCACGGACAGAGGATTCGGGCCCAATGTACCACCTCAGAGATACGCGTAACCTTGAAATTGAAAGGTGCAAATTGGGTACAATCCCGAAATCGTTTGTTGACACGATGGGCCGACATCATCACGTAACATCGAATATTGAATGTGAAGAGTAACTTTGAATTCGAGGGGCGTTGTGTATGAGCTTCAAACTTGAATCCAATACGTTTCCCACAAAAAAAGATCGACAGTGTTTGGTGAATTAGAAAAAGCCATTGCACTGCCACATGAGGTCAAAGACTAACTCCATCAACAGCATGTCAATGTCGCTAACGCCTACTGCTCTACTTATATGAAATTGATACTCAAAATTTGAATAGCTTGTAAGCCTATATCCTAGGAACAAATGTTCACAGATGAAACCTTCATACTTCAAGGCCATATGCACGATCGTATAAACCACGAATAACTAAACAGAGAATACGAGGTAATAGAGAATAACAATGTTACGATCACGAGCTCAACTCATGAACGATAAAATAGTCTCCGATAAGTTTATAAGATGGTTCTACAAATACATTTTGGCCGGACGATGTTGAATGCCCGTAATGTACACTTCCCCAGTTGCGACCGTTGAATCTTCTCTCCTACAACTCTTCTAATGAAGGAAGCCAGCAGGCTTCTGGAGCTTGGAAACGTCGACACCGGGCAGGGGCCACTTGCTCGCGAAGGCGCGGACCTCTTCCCTGAGCTGTTGCACTTGTGCGAAGCCCTGCTTACCCTCCTCCTGCGTCGTGGCGACGCGCACAAAGTCCTTGAGGAGCTTAGAGCCAGCCTCCTTCTGGAGCAGGAGCGAGAGCTGGATGGTGCGGTGCAGGAAGTCAGCGACGATCTTGATATCCTCTTCCTTCATGTCACGTGATGTGAGGGCGGAGGTACCGATGCGGATACCACCGGGAACCTGGGCAGAAGCGTCACCGGAAACGGCGTTTTCTGAGAAACAACATCCATGTTAGTAACCAGTAATGGATAGTGATTTAAAAAAGGCGCACTGTTAATGGTAATCCCCATAAGGTCACAGACTTTCTCAACCTTGCTGCCAGTCAAACCAATTGGTCGAAGATCCCAGAGGACAAGGTGGTTGTCGGTGCCGCCGGTTTGGAGTTTGTAACCGTGTCCAGCCAAAGAAGCGGCCAAGGTCCGGGCATTCGAGATGACCTGCTTGGCATAAGCTTTCCAAGTTGGGTCCGCGACTTGCTTGAGGGTTGTGGCGATAGCAGCGATCGTCTAAATAAAAGGTAAGACAACGTCCTGTACAATATCATATAAACTAACGTTGTTGTGGGGTCCACCCTGGCAAGCAGGGAAAACGGCCTCGTTAACACGTTTCTCGAGGTCCTTGGCATTTTCAAGATCCTTTCGGAAGAAGATCAAGCCAGCTCGGGGGCCACGAAGGGTTTTGTGTCTGTAGAGAGCAGATTAGGATGTGTACGATAATGGCATGATTTGTCGTACGTTGTAGTAGTAACAACGTCACAGTAATCGAAAGGGTTATCGAGTTCCTGAGCGGCAATGAGACCACTCGTGTGGGCAATGTCGGCCATGAGCCATGCGCCCTCCCTCTCAGCAGTTGCCTTCAAGCTAGCATAATCCCAATCCCGGGGGTACGCTGAAGCACCACAGATAATGAGACGGGGTTTGAAGATCTTGGCTTGTTGTGCAAGAGCAACGTAGTCAACGAGGTGGCTTTCCGGTGAGATGGCGTAGGGGAAAGATTGGAAATAGATTGAGGAGGCGGTCATCTTCTTCTTGGCAGTCTGTGGTACGGAGCACCGACGGAACACGTGACGAATCGAGTCAGGAGGAGGGAGGGGGCAGTAGAGGTAAAAAAAAAAAACGCACATAGTACCCGTGTGTGAGATGGCCACCGTCAGGAAGACCCAAACCCATAAGGCGGTCATTAGGTTGGATGAGAGCCGTCAGGGCAGCGAAGCTAAATATAGATAGTCAAGCTTGGGATTCTGTGGGAACGTGGGGGCAACAAGAGCGTACTTAGCAGTCTACGAGAGGTGAATTAGTTGGTGAACGGAGGCAGTTTTTGAAGAAAAGGGAGCTCACACTTCCAGAGTAGGGTTGGACGTTTACACCCCACTTTGCCGGATCAAGGTGGAAAGCCTCGAGGGCACGCTTGCGGCACAGGATCTCGAGTTCGTCAATGTACTCATTACCGCCATAGTACCGTGCATTAGGAAGACCCTCCGAGTACTTGTTGGTCAGAATGGAACCGTTGGCCTCCATGGTTGCACGACTCGTCAAGTTCTGTATGACGAAATCGGTGAGAATCGGAAGAGCTGAACCGCGAAATGTGAAAATACCTCTGAAGCAATGAGCTCCAAACCACTGAGCTGCCTCCATGTCTCCTTGTCGATGATATTTTGGACTTCGGGGTCAATCTCCGCTAACGGAGCGTACAAAACCTTGTTCTAAAGCGAGCCAAGTCGTCAGCTCGAAATTCAGGCCAATGAACAATGCGAAATCGTACGAAATCTGGGGTACTTGAAGAGGCCATTTTCCTCAGAGTGAAACTGCGAGCAGGGGAGATGATGGGGGTTCGGAGGAGAGGTCTAGCAAGTAATCGCAGCATCGCAACAACTCAAAGTGGTAAAAAAATGTTCGAACCGGCTAAAACCGAAAACGCAATCGATCAGGGTTCGGCCGAATGCCGTAAAGCCTCTTCCTCCATTTAGTACCACCTCCTCCGTCAACGCCGTTTCTTGGACAGAAAACTAACGGTATACCTCACAGAATCTCCAATTCTTCTCAGCGAGAATCCCCCTAGGAGATGAAAACTTCTAACTTTGACATATAGAACACTCTGGCCCATTCTTTTGATAAGCCCCAGGTAACCCGAACTTATTCCAACCCGGGTTCTTCAAGGTATTCTGCTCAAACCCTGGGCCCACCCAAGTAACTACGCCCCGTTTCTGAGTCACATCCACTCATAATAGACTGAGGTGCGCAGAGTGAAGAGCTTTCCCGTACAACGCGCGCTTGAGGAGCTGGGTCGTGTCAGTGTCAATGTAAGTCCAGGCTATTTTATGTTTGCATGATCGCACTCAATGTCGCTTGTCGCACGCGGGTCTGGTGAATACAGACCATGCTCGCGGTATAGTAACAAATGATAGAATCCTATAAATGAAAATCGGGATAAGATTTTTTTGGCTAATGAAGATGTCGGAAATGTTCTAACTCTTTCCTAACATTTAGCACGAGACGCGATGAGCAATTTTCATAGAGAGAAACGCGTCGCGTCGCGTCTGTGGCGGTGCCACGACTTCTAGGTCGCTTGATCTTTGAATGTATCGACCCGGGTGAACTCGGGTCCAATAGGCCCTTGAGTACTCTGTGTTACTCATTTTAAAATCATACATCCTATTTCTATCCAACACGGGGTCCCGGGCAACATAATTACGTTGAACTTTTTCTATCAAACCTGGTAACTCTGCAGTAACATTAAACTGGTTCCGAGCTAAATGTTACGTGACCTGTTGAAGTTATCCCCGGGCCGGGGTCGGACCTAGATTGCCTCGCGCTATTGGTGACATCAAGTTCCATCCAAAAAATAAGCTTACAGCAAAAAATGTCCGACCAGTCTTGGGGATATACCCGGAACACTTACCAGATGTCCTTCCAAAGGTCTTTGCTGTGTCGTTGGAACTCGGTCAGGATCCGCTCGTCTTGCAAAGCTATGCGGTGGATAACTACCATTATCCTGCATTTAACAGCCATCTAGGCCATGATCAAAAACCGTTTAGTAGACGATGAACGCCTCGATGGCCAAGTCAAGCTTGACTCTTTTGGAGAGGCCGCTCTCGAGTTTGGTATCGCCAAAACAATGTTTGTGCCAGTAAAAATGACTGAAAGCAGCTATTATGCTCCTCGACATTATTATATGACACAAGAAAGTGCTGTTTGGATAATTCAGATCCTTTTCGCTACCTCCCATCACCACCAAGTTTCTGCGTAGAGGACTTGAGTCATAACCTTGAACTCATTCACCTCTTCCAAAGTGGTATCATTTTTCGCTCACCGTGGTATCTAGGGCCTCAGGCTGACTCGATCAGCTTCGAGGCATTGGCTATGCTACTTCGCGTGCCTCCTGAGATTATTCTTGGGACACCTGTGGATGTCATGAGCACTCCCAAGAACTCATTGAGAAAGATATAAAAAAGCGGATTCTTTCAAAATTCTTGTGGCATGCCCGACCTAGACATATAAAGTTATGACAATGTGGAGTTATGTCGACAACGAAAAGATAGACGAGGTTAAAAATATTAGGTTCTGACCTTCAATGTTGTAATTCATTTCAACTGACTCGATTTAGGATACATCGAGAGGTCACGACCCAATATTTTTCTCCGAACCCCCTGGGCAAGGAGTGTGTTCTGGCAACCTTCGAATATCGAGGTGAGCTCTGCAATATAGCACGGTTAATGTCTTTACTGAAAGTAGCAGGGACATGTCGTACCTACCTGTTGAGAAATTTTGCAGCCCTTATCGCAGATGAGTGTCATATTAGTGACTGCGATCTTGTGTCTCTCCTTAGCGTTGGTCATGCAGTCTTACAGAACATTAAGACCATGCAACAAATATTTATTGAGGAAGGTTATACCCGGATCAAGCGATCATATTTTCTTCTCCCTGGTTCTCCGCCTTGACACTTGGCGAGGTGAGTCACTGGTGCATTCGACAAGCCAATGCAGTAGACTCCCAGTCCCCGCATTGTCTGCGCATACTACGGCGGCTGAATTAACCATGACTCAGACCACGCTTGGCACAGTTACCGTCAGGGAGTATGAGAGCCTTACTTGTGGGACACGCAAGGAGTTGGTGCGTTGTCTTGATAATATGGCAGAGGTAGCGCTTTGGAATCAAGCACGATCAAAGAGCACTCAGCTAAGCCATCGGGATTGATATTGTATCGAAGAATTATCGATCATCCACCACAAGATAATGTATATGATTCAACCTTTCAAAAAATCGGAGGCTGTTGAAAAGGCTCGGGTCGGTTTGCAGTCAGATTTGGTCTAACACTGGGGAGGATGAATATCGTGGCGTGTCTCGTTTTCCTTTTTTTTTTGTTGGTGTTGTGATGAACCTAGAAACATTCTCTGTGATTCATTATACTGTACCTCTTAATAAACCACACTGCAGACGTCAGGATTGAATATTGAACCCCAGGTATTAGCCATTTGTTTTTTTCATGACATGGTGGAGAGGACTCCTCTCCACCTTAGGAGCGTCCAAAGCAAAACAAACAAAAATATCGAACTTTGTTTCGTCCACATCAGTTCAACCGAACCTTCCTAAGAGAAAAACCGCCCTGGCCCACTGCAAAATGTCAAATTATAAGCACAAACGCGACCTCGAAATGTCATCTAGCACATTTTATAGGTAACAGTGAATAACGGCATTCCGGAGTCCTGACGCGTGTTGTTACACCGACTACATGGTCTCGTGCTACGTTGGACAAATTATTTTCACTTGGGTCGTTTTACAGCAAAGTTTACCATATCGGTGTATGCAAACATCTCGTCGGAACCAGGACAAATCCGTAGTCTCTGTGCTCTCCTGCGATTGCCACGACTTCTGAACTTAACGTACCCCCACCATGGTTTCGCGCCACATTCCCGTACTTCAATTCAGGAACACATGCATACACAGTGTTATTTTTTGTTCACCTATATTGCCTTTGGAAGGTTCGGAGCTTATGATATGTATGCGTCACGAATACCTGACGCTCTCTGTTCCCAACAGATCTACTCCGTGCCGGCCCTCGGAACAATTCCCGAGATGAGAATGTCTCATTCTTTACACTATGGGTATGGTGCCTCGTGTAGTTGACCTCCACGCCCATCCTCGGATAATCTCTTTCGTTCCGATTGACCGCATAACGTCAACCTTCTCTAACCCCCATTCTATGCGAGGTGTCCGCGATCGGTGACATCTTTTCTATTACCACGTCGCATGTGTGAATGTTATACACCTTGGCATTCCCCTTCACCTCCGTATCTCAAGTGACGTTCAAATCGTGCTGTCAGGTAGATTGGAATTTTGTATCAGAAGACTCGCTGTGGGACCCCTCATGATTTGGAATGCAGGTCAATGAAAACGTGGTAGAACGAAACCAGTGATATTTTCTCAGATTAACGACGGGATTGAGGACAAGACCTCGGCCACACTCCCAAAAGTTAGCGGGAACAGAGAAGTAGCGATTGACTATTAATAGGTAAGATCTTATCATCATCTTCTTTTTTATCTGATATGCTTCATAGGCTGCGGCGGTGTGACGCGAATGCACATGCCTTGACCATCTGTCATAACCATTCTTGGTTTGCGTCTTTTTTGGCGTCACATTAAACACTAATTTGGGGATGGACTGATGCCCGTCCGTCCATTCACGGTATCATGAAAAAGGTGTATTGAAGCTTTTTACACGCGGTCTGCAATATACTACAGAGAAATTTGTGATCGATGGACCTTACCGTGTCTCTGGGTGAAGTCGAATTTTGAGACGCCAAGGCGGAATAACTACTAGATGTTCCCCACTCCCCCTTCCGACTTTTCCTGCTCTTGCTCCGCGTGTCCTTCCTTTGCTTCTCTGACGTGGCGGCGACGAGTCCCGGCCGCGGATTCACGACCCATGATTTTGGTACGGCCCTAAAATGGTACGTTATTCAATGGATCAAAAACACTTCAACGGTATCTGACTGACTTCAGTATGTTTCATGTAGATGAGCGTAACAATTACAGCGATCCAATAAAAGACGTATGACAAAATCGATCCCACTATGCTGTCTGTCAGCACGAGCAACGTAAAGGATCGATAATTTCTGGACTAACACGTTGCGCTGTTGGTCCATCCGAAAATAGCCCCGAAGATGGTCCAACCTTGCCCATCGAAAGGGTTGTCTGGGTTGCAGCAATTAAGGTGCCACACGTTACCCTGAACGCGGTAAGAGCCTGGACCATCACCACCTGCATCATCGACATCTGCACCAAGGAGTGTGTTGAAAGCATTTTTTTCGAATGCAGCGATAGCTTTGCTGAACAATCCAGCACCAATGAGCATAAGAAAATTCGTCATAACCACTAGGAAGAATGTTAAGGCTAGCAGGAACAGATTAAACCCAGGGAATGTAGTCGATATTGATCATGACATACTCGCTCGGCTTGCAAATTGGTATATGAGGAACCCGCATACGAGACCACAGATTAGGCCAACAATAGCCGCAATAGGAATCGACGTGGCGGGCTGACCCAGGGATACGCCACCAACAAAAACGACAGCCTCCATACCTAGGACTCGCATGAACGCCAAGTAAGAACTTCATTGATGATTGACTAACCTTCTCGCAGCACAGTTATCAAAGGCAAGATGAATAAGACCCATTTTCCGGTTTTTGCTCCTCCGTCGACGCCTAAAATAAATCCTGTTAGCGACAATAGACTGAAGTCCTAATAATAAGCCATACGTTTTCCATCGAACGCCCGTTGAAGCTTGACACGCCATTTTGCTTTTGCTGAATTGGTGTCAGTGAAGGGAATTCCATTCCTTGAAAATATCATCATTACCTCTGTCCATTTTCAGCATGGTGATACCCATGCCGAAGATCATGAGCGACGCAATCAGCTCAAATATACCTGGTACGCGTTAGTGTGATTTACGTCTTCTAGCGAGTTACTGACCTTCCCAGAGTTCTTCGGATTTTGCCCAAAGGTCTGATGCCTTGGTGAACCAAACCGCGATGAAACTACGTAATCATCGTCAGATTAAGCTCACTTCCATCCTGCCGTATACTTACGCAGCTCCAATAGCCAGGGCAATGAAAAGCCCTAATCCGGCACCTACGAATATCTAAAGGTCACAGTGCATTAGACATTATTAGGAGGGATCAAGGTGTAGAGGCTCTTACCTGGATGCGTAGTTTGCGGATAAGACGACGACGGTGAACCTCGTCGTCCTCTACGCTGACCAGTGCATCAGGGCTCGAATCGGATCCATTTTTACTGGTGTTATCGTCAGAAGCCGTCTGCACCACATTGCCAAACTGTCCAGGCTCATCGCGGACGATTTGTTCTGCCAGTCCGAGAAGTACCGAAACGATTATAGCGGCTTCCAGAGTCTCTCGAAAGACGATGAAGAAAATAGGCACGGAAAAGAGATTCTTAGCCATTTTTTGAAAAGACGTAGAGGCAGAAGCGCTCTCAGGGAGGGTGCTTAGGGGGATCGGGTCACAACAGGAGGAATATAAGGACAGTCCCCCCCTGAGCCGGACGGACGCGAACCATGAGAAACCAGAGATGGAATGGAGGCTAATGGAGGTGATCTATTTTTACACCAATGCAGTCTAGAATCATCTGATAAGATTCATCAACACGACCCTTATCAGATTGGCAGTTCTAGGGTCCAATCTGATAAGATTCCGAGGAGTTAGTTCGCTTTCGTCACTTCGGAGTTTTCTCGTTGTGGTAGAGTAAAGTCTTATTATAGTTCAAGGTAAATCTAAGTTATATCCGCGAAAAAATACCTGGCTAACAGACATGCCCTTACGTGCATGATAGGATGGAAGATATCCGACAATTTAGTTGTACTTGGGACTCTTGGTATGGTTGAGAACCGAAAAGACGATTCAAAATTTTCATCATCATTCCAAACCTGCAGGTACGGCTCCTTATTCAACCGGAACCCTTCTTCTACGGCATGGTACCTCCTTTCATGTTCTTCTCCTCCATGAAGCAAAACAGGAGGCACTTTCGTGCGAGTCAAGCACACGGTATCCTTCATTGTTACAGTTTCAGTGTGCAACGAGGTCCCCAGATGCTCTCACGCATGTTATCAGATAACGATTAACTATTTTTGGCTCTTCGCAAAATGGACAGAGTACATTTTCAACCGGATCCGACGGCCTGCCTTCTGGCCCCTCTTAAAGGATCTAACCTGTTCCTGCCCATGCTGAGCCTGCTTGCTTATCGCCCACCAAGCTTCTTTGGAAATGCGACTTCTCTACATCGTACCCATTATTCTAACAGTACTTGTGCCAGTTTTCGCTGGCGTGCAAGAAGTATGGTGGAACCTCACCTACATCGAAAACGCCAATCCTGACGGTCTCTTTGAACGCCGAGTTATTGGCGTAAATGGAACGTGGCCGTAGGTATCTCTGTACTACGTAATTCCACACTTCAACTTACCCTGACCTTCAGGCCTCCGCCCATGGACGTGAACACGACAGACTCCTTACTTGTTCATGTCACGAACTCTTTGGATCGACCATCGACACTTCACCATCATGGAATGTTCTTCAATTCTACGTCGTGGATGGATGGCGCCCAAGGAGTCTCAGAATGGTAGGTCAATATGCGTTGAACTCTACCCATTCTAGCTCAAATGTATCCTCGATACAGTGGTATACCACCTGGCGGGACATTTGATTACGTCGTTCCCATCAACTCCTCCGGGCAGTGGGGGACTTACTGGGTCCACGCACATGCATCGGTACGTGTCAGCAAAGTATAAGCAGCTCGTCGGCACTTTATATTCGTTCAATCGCAGGGTCAATATGTCGATGGCCTTCGCGCCCCTTTGGTCATTCACCCTCCGAAAGAGGCTCACACATATGACGACGAATTCACTGTTGTTCTCGGTGATTGGTACCATGACGAACATTCTGTCCTCTTGAAACAGTTCATTAGCATCGCTAACCCTGGAGGGGCCGAGCCCGTACCTGGTATGAATATGTTTTTGATTTATCAAACGAGTCTAACACCATTTAGATTCGGGCCTTGTCTACTTTGCTCAGAACGCCTCGTACCTAGGGCCAATATCTGGCACGTCGCCGTCGCCTGTCACGTCCGCCGTTGGGTTCAACGAGAATGCCACTTTACCATTCCAGCCAGGAAAAACCTACCGTTTACGCATCGTCAACACTTCAGCGTTTTCAGCTTTCTTCTTCTGGGTCGATGGTCATGACATGCGGCTTATCGAGGTTGACGGCGTATGTCAAATTTCATCACTTTGTATGAGTCTAAATCATTGATTCTACTTTGCTTCAGACTGACGTTGAAGAGTCTCCAATTGACCTCATTAGTATTGCTGTTGCTCAACGGTACTCAGTACTCATCACTGCGCGTAATGACACGTCGTCCAACTGGGCGATCCATGCTAATATGGATGTTGACATGTTCGATACCGTGCCCGACGCCTTGAACCCTAGTAAGTCTAATCCTTCAATTTTTTTCATTACTTCTCTCATACACTCTGCTTGTAGATGTGACATCTTCTGTGACCTATAATCCTTCGGCTCCCTTGACGAATCTGGGATTTGTGAATGAATACCACGATGTTGATGACCTCTCTCTTGTTCCTGTAGTCAAGATCCCTCAACCCGCTACTACGAGAACCATCGAACTAGAAGTTATTTTTGATACCATGGATGATGGCACGAACCACGCCATGTTTAATAAAATCACATACAACTCACCTCTCGTGCCGGCCATCTTCTCCGAACTCAGCCTTGGTTCCAATGCGACTGTCGCCGAAGCTTACGGACCTCTCAGTTTCGTATTGAATCCATTTGAGGTAATCGATATTGTGATCAAAAATGGAGATGCTGGGAAGCATCCATTGTAAGTATTCAATCCAGGTCTTTTCTGAAAAAAATTTCTAACCTAAAACTATAGCCACATTCACGGTCATAAACCCATGCTAGTGGGTCGTTCGGAAGACTATACCTCCGATGACCCAGCTCTCAATCCACCGATTGTCGAAGGTCAAGCGAATCCTGTTCGTAGAGATACTGTTCAGATTCCGTCCATGCACTCCGCAACGTTGCGAGTTGTCTCTGACAACCCGGGAGTTTGGCTCTTCCATTGTGCGTTCCTGAACATTCCGATGATTTGACGTAATATATATTGGACTAACAGGTCACATCGAGTGGCATCTCGAAGCGGGGCTGGCTTTCCAATTAATCGAAGCTCCCCTTCTTGCTCAGCAGCGAAATACTATTCCCCAAGCTATATTCGACCATTGTCAGACACTAGGAAAGAAAACCTCGGGCAATGCAGCCGGTTTCGCATCCACAACGCAACTGGATGGTCTTCCGTTGGGCCCTTTTCCGCAGAACCTTGGATGGCATCCTAGGGGTATCGGCGCAATGGCCGGGTAAGCATCCAAAATATCTTACTTGGGTTTCGACTCTCATATTATGTTTGTAGGTCTGTCCTGTCGGCTATATTCGGTATGGCGGCTGTGGTTTGGTACACTCTCGGTGGGCATATCTCGGACGAGGAGGTTGAACATGAGGTGCGAGCCAGGCTCGAGGCCAAAGAAAAGCGAGGTCGGTTCTTTGGACTGATCCCTAAGCACTAAAGTGTGGGGACCTGATTTTGTATCGCATCCAACATGGATGAGAATGATAACCTGTAAAAGTTTCTGTAATCAAAATTTAGGCAAAACAACATCCCAATATTAAATTTACATCCATCAAACCGAACATAAGAAACTTACTCTTACAGGTTGTAATAAACCCTCTCCCGACAGTAGGTAATCGACGACATCCGAATTCCGTCAGCTAGATGTCCAAACCTTTAGTCCGGACCGTCGGGCCGGACCTACGAACTTCAGTCCAATCAACATTCAGGGTTTCTTCAGCCCCGCTACAATTGTGTGACAACCGCCGTGGCCTCACCCTCAACATACCACGTAGAATACGTCTCCTCTGGGAGAGGAAAATGCAAAGGTTCGTAGATAGCTAAATCTATATATGTTCGGAATCATGAAACCAACCCAGTATTTGATAGGAACTGCATATTG
This sequence comes from Collybia nuda, assembly GCA_015584075.1. Taxonomy (NCBI): domain Eukaryota; kingdom Fungi; phylum Basidiomycota; class Agaricomycetes; order Agaricales; family Clitocybaceae; genus Collybia; species Collybia nuda. The sequence goes on along the minus strand of MU150414.1, from coordinate 23,327 downwards.
TACAGGTCAGTTCATATGCACACAATCCGGATTGATCATGAATGAACGGACGAATTTAACCACTCGAAGGACTTGCTGTTTCCCTAGGTTCGCTGCGCCTTGACACTGTGGCAGACTTTACAGGTCATCCAACTTTGTAGGCCACTCCACCTGAAGGCTTAGACTTTCATGTACAGGTCAATTAATTCTGATCATGCGGATGTTCGGTGTTTCTATGTAGCGAATGGAGGCACTGGGGTTGTACCACACCAGAAGTTATCGGGCACATGAAATCCCTTCATAGAAGAAGTTCAGACCTGGACGGTTACCATGATCTCCGTCATGAGGACAAGATGAAAATAGATAGAGTATGGCAAGACGGCCACGTAGCAGGTGAAGACACTCCGGACTCCACACGAGGATCCTGCTCCAGCCTCAACTCCCGAGAGAAGCCCGCTGAAAAAATTCTAACGACCTAGTACCTCGTGGTCCTACCTTTGCCTGATCACCCTGATTGGGTCGACGACCTTGGTGGGGAGGATGTACTCATGGACACGACCCCACAGAAAGATGCGGCTTCCTTTGGATTTATGGGGAGGCTTTCTATTTCCACTCCTCCAGAATAGGCCGGACGAAAGCGGTTCGTCCGATTCTTTACAGTATCACAATACGTGGCTAGTCAGTGTCACAGAATGTTAACTAACAAGATCAATTTGAGAAGTAAGGCTAAGGGGAGGCCCTGCAGGCCACCATAGACGATGAAGGTGATTGATAAAGAAAGAGTACAGCAACGGGGAGCATATAAAAGCAGCCAGGAAATATCGCCCACCCTCCTACCCAACCTCGTACAGCCGAAGGAAACACTCAGCTATAGAAATATTAAACGTCCTAACGTACAATCCTGTTTGACAATCGTACGCCCCTCCCGCCCCTACGAAATTGTTCCGATATTGTGTAAATATATTAAACGTTCTAGTGAGTACCTGGAATAGGTGTGAATCTGTGTTCCGTCCCGTCCTGTTCAGTTATGATACCCCTGCGCTTGTCTATTCCAAGCCCGATGGGAGTCAGGCGAAATATCCCTACGTTATCTGTGTCAAGGGAGTCAAGTATCTGTTGCCTCATGCCAACATCCGGAAAAATCTTGACCAAGATTACGAGAACCTCCAGCCACCCAATAACATACAAAATGTCACTGTTGTTGGTACAAGTATACCCATACTTGGAGAGGGTAGGGCGTACACCTTCTTGAACCAATTCGATCACATGGGAAATGAAGGGTGTTATATCTTCGGTGATAGCGATGCCCCCTGAATGGGTGAACACGTACTCTGCAATCTCGAATAAGATCCACGCCCGAGGTGCAAAGGAGGGAAACCTCCACTCAAAAGCGCAGTCACGAACAAGTGTTGGTATGAATTGAAGCATATTTTTGAAGTAGTAACTCTCCGCCTCTGTTCTCGGTGACTGGGGCATGCATGTCCAGTCTACCCAGACATAAGACCATTCCGTCTGTCCAATGTCTTCTAGAAAGAGGCGCATATCGTGTCCCTGAGGATCGGGATGTTCTGGTGTATTCCAGTAGTGGCTGATAAAGAAGCAATCTTGATTATTGGCAAATCCATGCTCAAGGGGAAGGAGGATATATGCGTCTAAAGAGTCTGAGTTCCATTTTCCTAGAAGCTTTTGTTGGACAAATGACTCCTTCAGCTGGAAGAACCAGAATAACTTGGAGCTCTCCAGGAGGGCTTCCAAGGATTTTATGTTCCTTAGAATCCGAGTCCACCTTGTGATAGCTTCTGCCTGGTCTCTTCCAACGTAGTTGAGGGATTTCCATGCCTCGATGCTACGATCTACCAGGGATTGGAACAATGCAGGTGCATCGGAGTCGCTGCTCTTCTCATCATACCCATCGTTCGTCGGATAAAACATCTAGGGTAGGTTTAACGATGGAAGAAGGTAAAGACGATGTATTGACACATACAGCACCCAGCACCGCCGTGATCGTTCTCGTGAACCATTCCATTTCAGCCTTGTCTGTAGTTCAAGCTCGATAGTGGCTTAACCCAAAAGAAAAAACACAAATTAGCTTCTGACTGAGGACGCAGTTGCAGGTCAAGTTGCCTATAGATCAAGTGCTCCTTATTGAGCCAACAGCCCTTTCCCGCGAGGCATTCCGAAAAGCGCCCAAGAAACGTGTTATTGCATCTTATGTCGAGTGTGAAGGTATATGTAGGGAAAGTAGATGTGGCCATGTATATATGTATTTTGAATACAGGTCGAGTATAGTCGCCTTTTGTATTATTTGGTGTAATACAGGAAAAGAGGAGCAAAATATCAGGAACGATCAATCTATTTTTAGAAATTATAAACTTACAAAATAAAAGCAAAAATCTCGGTTTATTTTTAGACACGGGTACATAACAACATGTAATGCTCATTCTACAGAGCCATTCCAAGCGTGTACATTTCACTAAAAATACATTGGCGTAGAATCGGCATCAAAAATCAAACAGAGAGATCAAGGCGGAAGAGGCAGTACAAAAGAGTAGGCGTGGCACAAGAGGGGCACCGCGACGTCTTTATTATTTCATCGGTAATACACCTATTGATAGAGTATTAATTAATACTGAAAATGTGTTTTTAAATATATCAAACGCACCGATAACAGAAGATGTGGCCACACATTGTGGCGGTCAAATCTTCGCAAGGATTTGATTGGCAAAGTCGGCAATGCATGTGTTGTATTGGTGCATCCTGGGACGTGCTGATATTCGGAGACAACAAAGGCTGTTTGGAATTATATGAAGACTGGTCCTCGTTGATGAGAGTTTCCTCTGTGTCCGCATCTTTCCCGGATGGACTAAGGTGCCGAAATAGTTTTTCCGTGCCGCCCGAAGCTACAAAGAAAGTTAATTAATGAGGAATATCCTAAGAAAAGTATATGTACTCACTGTCTTCCTCTAGTGTGCGATATGACATTGAAGGAGTAGTGAATGACGAAGAAGTATGAGAATCCGACATAGGACTATCTGGTAGCTTTACAGACAGAATTTCTTCGTGAATTTGGTCATCCCACTCGAGATCCTGTGGTGAATTGGCGGAGCTTTGCTGAGAAGAGGTAATCGAGGACATAGATGGGCTTTCAGGGAGCTTCGTGTCTAGTGCAAGATGTAAGGTAGATTTCGGTGAAGCGTCAGACAAATCAGTAACTCTAGGATTAGGGCTAGGCCTAGAGTTCGAGAAAGGAAATTCAATAGGACTTGATGCCAGGGGCGAGACCATAGGAAGGGGAGCAAGGCCAACAGGAGAAAAGACTTCAGGGGACTGGGAATGCTCCGATATGGACATGTTACTGTAGATGAGCCAAAAATGAGGCTCATACAAGAGAATTTCTATAAATACGAGGACAAACCTATACGGCAGGGCGCTCCGACCGGGATCGTCTGACTGCGTGTTGGTCGGCGAGACTATTATTTCAGGCTATAGATAACGTGTTTGGGTGAGAAATGCACTAGCTTGATATTTGGGTGACATACTGGCTGCGGAGACCACGGGGAGAAAGAACCACCAGGGAGACTAGAGTTTGACGATAAGCTTTCATGGCCAAATGGATTTGAGCCTGTTTCCAATGCGGCGAAGCTGTGGATGGGCGTGTCCACCGCTTGAGTTGAGATATCATCGGAAAGACTCGATTCGGGGTCGCGCTGGACAACTTTTTTTTCTCCTAGGATTTCTTGCCAATTTACTTGCAGTGGCGCAAGTGACGAATCTAAAGGGATTTTGTCGTTGGTCCTCAGGAACCTTGTGGGGGGTTGCAAGTTGTTAGAAGTCAGTCGTGACGCAGCGCTTCCCGCATACAGCCCATATTTCATCGACGTCGAGAATTGTCTTGCAGCTTGCGCATCAGAAAATTGTGTTCCACCTAGAGGGGGTCTCAAGTTTCGGGAACGCCAACTCGGAACAAATTCTTCGTGCATACGACCCTATTAAATGATATAACTTTCATAAGGAATGAATCTAGGAGATTGAACAAACTACATACGTCATTTCCATGCCACATAGTTTTAAAGTCGTCCGAAGGAGATGTAAAATGAGGTCCGATACTCTTGTCGGTTTGTGGAGGCGGATCTGACATTCGCCGAGGAGAATACTCCTCAATGAGCGATTGGTCCTGCTAATGTCGAGTATAAGTGAGCATTTTCCATTATTGAAGTATTAAAACGTACGACTCGTGCTGAATCAAAATCACCCATCTGGGAACGCATGAGGAATGGTGTTGCCCGAGTGGATTTGCTCAAATTAGACGGCTTTTGTGGTGCACGAGAAAATGAGGTTTGGACATTCTGGTAAAGTCGTACTTGATCAGAAGGGCTACTATGAGATGAGAAGCCTTTATTACATCTCGGGCCGCCCACACTTCTTCCACAATTCTCCCAGGGCGAGGCAGAGCAATCGGGCTGAAATTGGGGGTCTGTACATCCATGAGAGGTGAGGCAAAATTCATAGGAAGCGATAACGCGGGGGATGATATCGCATCTTTCATGGCATCTCCCACAATCAAGTCCTACGAATCATAAGAAATCACAATAGAAAAAAAATTCGTGCGGCGTACCTGGAAAGTCCTTGGACTAAGCGGAGAGAAGCCGTGTACCGAACCTGACGACCCAAGACTCGCATCTGGTTCGATCTTCGTAATTGCTCGGTGGGTTTGCATATGCTAGAAATAAGTAAAAATAGGCTCTAACAAAAATAAGGCAAACACCTACCGCACGATGTTCAACGTCGTTTTTGAATCCCCGGTTGCACATAGTGCACTCAGGGTGGTTCGCAGATGCAAAATAGTGGTTCTGGAGCGCCTCAGCGGTCTCGAACCTTCGTTCGCAGGGGTCGCACCGGAGTTCGGGGTGTACGAGTCCGACATGCTATTAAAATCTACTATCAGTTTTGTACATCATCAATTGCAAAGAGTCAATTACCTCAGCATGCATAGAATCGTCCTTAAACCCACGGTTGCACCCCCTGCAGGAAGGGTGGTTTGACGACTGAAGATAGTGATCTTCAAGTGCTTCTTCGTAAACCATCATTCCGTCACAAGGATGGCAGGGAACACGAGGGTGTGCATTTTGGTGATGCTGTTTATGAATTATAAGCGACCAGAATACAAGGACAAAAATGAAAGAGGTATATGCTTACCTCGTCTCGCTCTGCGTTATCCTTGAACCCTCGACCACACTTCGGGCAGTTGGGGTGGGAAATTGAACCTCGATAATGGTCCTCTAAGGCAAACAGAGCGGGGAAGCTCCGATTGCACAAACCACAATCGAACGTTGCAGGGTGTTTTGCAGTCATATGCTGTGTCCTAATTATCAACAAGGGTGTAAGAGAAGGTGTGGCGTAATCCGCTTACTGCGTCACAGGCCGCTTGGCTGATGAAACGACGATCACACGGGGCACAGTATGGGTGCTCGACGCTGGAGCTCTTGATGTGCTGGTGCAGAGCCTCCTTGTTCGAGAACTTTCTGTTACAATGGAGGCAAACTGGCATTGTGGTGAGAAAGTGGACAGGTAGGATGCGTGGTGGTTTGTTGTTAAGAGTCACTCGGGGCGCAGTGCAAACATGAGGCGTTCTGGGGTGCGAGGTAAGCGCGTGCCAGTGGGCGGCAATTCTGGATGAATCTCGGGGTCGGCCTGCCATACAGTCTTAGGCCCTCATCGTCGTGCCCTCCAGCACTAAGGTTCCCCCCACGATCGATTTTTATCACTGAATAGTTACGTGAAGGTGAGATTAAATGCGTGAAGATGGGCACTGGGATATGCAAGTAAATGCAACTGCTGCTCCGCCTTTCCGGAAGGGGACAAACTCCCAGCCTTGTTGACGCCTCGTGGCAAGGTCGTGGTGGTCACTGATCAGGACCCTTGACGTGATTTGCGAAAGATACCGGTCCGACTTTGGAGGCAATTCAGATTCGATTCTCATAGAGGCTTCTCCTAGAGAAATACTTGACCATGCCACTACAATAGAACCCATGGTGCATCCAGATGAGTTCCCTTGACATGGGCACTCACGAGTCACAGAATTTCGAATCAACATGAAAGGAAGAGATATATTGTCCGGACAACTCCGGGAGAGGCACGTTCCGCTAATGGAATAGACGAGGATTATTCAAGAACTCAAGTACATTGCCAAAGGAACAAAATGATTACAACGTGGGGCCCCAAAGATAACGGACGAAGCATAATGTACACGGAGACCTATCAATCGAGATAGAATTTGTATGCCTCTCTCCACGCTTTATTTCCGTCTGACTCGATAACATCCTGACAACGCTGGTTAGGAAACACGCGTCGGAATATGCTCAACACAAAAGCCTACCCCGTGACAAGGGATAATCTTCTCAAAGTCCCAATCGGCGACGGTTTTCGCGTCACGTCTCATTGCTCTAAGTAAATATTTTAAGGGATCACACAACGGAATAGGTTGGACAGAGGTGACCCACTCTTTATCGACCCCCAGGTTCCAAGCGAATCTGGGATGTAGCCAGGAGGAAGGACTTAATGTACTGAAGAAAGGTATTTTCCCTGAAGATCCTGACTTCGAATACTGGTTGAACAATTGAAGTTCAGGTCGACACATATACTAGAAATTTCACGATTGAACTTGCATACCTGCTCTGTGGGAGGCAGATTAAATAACAGATCTGCTTCGATCATGACTTTAGATTCCGGATGAAAGAATGCCACATCTTTGTTCTTGAATCCGGAAAAGAAGCTATATATAATGGAGTCCGTCAATCGTGCAGCAAAACAGGAAAGCATAAACGATTTTCACCAAGCACTGATCTGATCGTTACCCAGTCCATCAGGTCGTAGACGCTTGAATCATGACACGAACAGACCTCATCTTCAAAACCATATTTAGTACCTGCAGGATCTGTGCCCCAAACTTTGTATATATCGAGATGAGATAACAGGCGTAACATCAAAGTAAGAGCGACTTACCCCCATCAAATTTGAGTTGCTTGTTTTCATGGTTCTCTACGGCCTCCTTAGGTGCGATGAGCTTGGCGTCCGGATACGTTCGCTTGTAATCACCTTCATACGCGACAAGTCAGCAATTGAAGCTTGTACTCGATAAGCTTAGAGTACTAAGAAAGAGATGATGAACTGCATCGGCGCCCATGATGTATCTCGAAAATGACACAATTTATTATTCATTGTTAAAGGCTGTGGTAAGATATTACTCACTTCACAGGACCCAACTCTTCCAGCTTGCTTTTCGTTTCGTCATTCAGTGGAGTCGAAGCTAAAATCCAGACACCCCCATCTTTCATTCTGATAGCAGTGGACCTTCCCCCAACTGGAAAAATCCCGAACCGAGCAAACGGGCTGTTATGAAGATGAGACACTGCAAATGAAATAAAATCCGTAACACACCGTGAAAAGGTCCATACGTTCTTTACAACCTGTAAACTTGTTATTTACGACTATAATGTAAGCCACTGGATTCACAAACCTCGCGAATAACGGTGTCAGACATTTCAACGGCTTTATACTGGAAGGGACTTTGTGCGCCCTTGGGTCTCAATCTGTGCTTTTGAAGGAGATTTTGGGCCCCTAACTATGATGACGTCATCATCTGTCCCGTTTGGATCGATCATGTAGCGAGAACAGGTATGGTCCGTGCGGGATACTCATAAGTCCTCTCACAGACATTTTGATATTCCTGGTAACTTGCATTTTCAAGGAATTTTCAGTCCCCGAGCCTCAATATTAGACATTCTGAGAACCATGGATCCCCCGCCCCTTTACGTCAAAAGCAAATGCAGATAAAAGGTATCGTGCTAGTCGACGCTACCAGTACTACAGCCTTTTGAGAAAATTTAAATCGCTCTACGAATGGTACAGCGTCCTCAACTGGGACTCCCACCACGCCTGAGACATCGCGAACTTTATCGACCAGAAAGACACAAGGTAAGGAAATACAATACACACAACCACCGGCAGCGTATTCATACATGGCCCGAACGGGACCCCGGACCCAAATCCTTGTCGAGATCAGCATGTTCTCCATATAATCAGGTCTAAACAATTTCAAGTACCTTTGGGGATAGGTGCTCAACAGTATTTTCACTATCCATCCCATCGTAGTTGCCTGGAGTCTATTAAACTTGAATGAAAGATATCTAGTCGAGTATGCTGTAAACGGACCGTCCTCTCCATCTTGACAATATGTGATGGTCCCCGATCACGGGAATCGTACAAAACCGATGTTTCCTATATGTATATATATTAAAAAGTCAGTGAGTTATTCCTTACACATACAGTTTGGCCATGCACTCGAATTATTTCGATTCTGGTTTGGCATGAACAGCCGTGCGAGGGCTGAAAAGAACCTATGGTAATCCCCCCGCTTCCCGAGGCTCGGAGTGAAAGGCGTCCGTTAAGGCTGTTGTTCTTGAGTGTTAGATTTGATGTTCAAAGCCGCAGGCGGCATATCTCACGTTGCATAAAACGAATTAGAGTAGACTTTAGTCAGGAATGAGTTATGGTGTACAACAAATGATAAAATAAAAACATACCTACGTTTAGCAGAAAAGATCAATGGGCAGACCCAAATAACTAGGTCCAGCATCAAAGTAGATCAAATATATATAGTATCTTGTGGCATACAGTTGTGTTTCATGCTAAGTATCTGCAGTAACATTTCAGCAACCGTACATACAGCGAAGATCCAAGTGACGCACAAATGCAACTCCAAGCACACTACAAAGGCTAGTGAATTACAAGATATAAATTTTGCGAATTTCATGTATACAGTATCATCGGCCCAACCTGGTGAGGAGCCCAGTTTCTGAGGCCTAGCGTGAACAGACACCACATTTGGGTCATGTAGGGGTACTTACCTATTGTCCAAGTGACCAATTTGTCGATGATCATTCGGGATCTGCAAAATAAAGTATAATTCTTTTCAGGACTTGGTGTAAATTGAAGGGGCCCTAGTACCTGTTTATCTTGGACTTTCCCTTTAGAAGGTAATAGCAAAGTGTAGCAGTGTTCACACTATTAATAACACCACCGAAACCAATATTCCACGTTGCAAGAGAAAGATATTTCTCTTGAAAAATGATTAGTGTTGGGCCGCGTTCTGCAAGTATAGCGTTTAGTAAGGACAGGGCTACACACACAATCGACGCAAAAGCCGACGCTGCAAACAAGTATCGATTTTTTGAGAGTACAAAAACTCGCAATGCGAAGAAAACCTTGTAGGGTGGGATTACAATTGTTGTTAATAACAGTGTGTTCCATCAAAGTTCAATGGCATACCTGAACTGGCGCGCTGAGGAGAGAAGATATAAAAACAGAAAAAACCAAGGGCCAGTGTGCCCCGGGTAAGTAGCCGTAGTCACCGAAATGGCCTACAGTGACCTGGTAGAGATAGATTGTGATAAAAATGGTATGGATAGTTTCGACAATTCTATAGTAGAAGCTTTGGGGCAAGTTCGCACGTACAATCACTGCGAGACTCACAAACACCAGACAACCTATGAGAGGTTGAATTGTGGTGGTGATGAAGAGGCTCCGAGAAGTAGAACGCACCAGGAGTCGAGTATGGAGAGAATCCTTGAACCCAGCCTGATAATAAGTGAATGCTTGCACGCACAAGACGCCGTACAAGCAAACTGATATGATAATACCAATCTGGACAGCGCCAAGCGTAGAGTGAAGTGCAGGTGCAGGAGAAGTCATATTTGGAAGAGAGTTTGGCCATCTCAATGGCACTTTGCCTCATATAAGTGTGATCACCTTTTCAAATCAATTTCTCCCATCTTAACCGCGATGTAGATATACTGAACAATCATGATTTTAGTTGAGCTAAAACAGGCCAATCATTAATCAGGTTGCAAAGTTAGTCCCACTTGTACTCCCTGATATTTGTTGAAAATTACTGACCTGCTACCAAGAACCAACGACAGAAAAATCAGGAGTTTCACCTAATATTGTCATCACACATCAGTGCTGATTCTTCCGTTTCTTATACCGACCCGAATAAACAAGAACAGGCCAAAACAAATGTAACAATGGTTGTTACAAAGACAATCCAATCATCAGCTGGCATGCTTTGATCTACCAAAGGGCCTGATCCCCTATGTAAGATGATCACCCAAAACAGCCATACACCTATGCTCTTATTCGGCTTACATATCTCACATATTTGAAGCAACATGCCAAACTGATGTTAGTAATCCCCATGATCAGAGGCGTTGATGTATGGTCAATCAAAAGAAAAAGATTTTAACCACTGGCAGCTCTTGGAAGATCACACGTCACGTGGGTTGGTGCGGTGGTCTATGTGCTTGACTTGAAACAACTTGGCCTCGGAAGGCTTTTTTAACTGACCAGTGACATCTAGCAAAACGTAACATGGGATTTACTCACTAAGTTACGTGTATCTCAAACTTAAATCGTTGATAATGCCAGGGCAATATTTGGAGGGGTCATGCATCTTGTAACAAGAGGATGATCTTCTTGTTTTTTTGTGGATATCTTGGAAAGAATATTGACCATGATGTCACCTAGATAGTCTTTCCTGTTGAAAAGCGTTTAGTTGGTGTAGAAACGGTGCACTATGGAGAATTGTGTACCACGGGTTGCTGCTATCAGAGCATGGCCGTTAGTGAGAGTATATGCTCTTGAATTTGATCGCTGTCTTGTGGAAAGATGTTTGGGCCTTTCATGATATACTACATGTGGTTCAACCCCATCAAGACTTTAACATAATAATTGGGCAAAATATAATCAATCAAAGCAACATTGTACAAGTAAAGCCTGGGTATCAGCATGGCATTCCGCCAGTGAATCAACCTCCTGAAAAGTAGGATAAAAAACTCAACACAATATAAATTGCTACCCATGTCCTCAGCATTCAAGCAGGGTCTGAAAGAGCTTCTGCTGTTAAGTCCTGGTGGAGATTAGTAAGTTTGAAGTTGCATTGAGTTGCAAATGTGAATAGCTCGAAAAATGTAAGCACCTTCGATACTAGGTATTTTTTGGTATTTCCACTCTCTGCTCCATCGCTATAGTCACTCGAAGACTATTAAACTCGTCTTTAGTGGAGAAGATCTGACCAGATATTCTGGAAACGGACCATGTTCTCTACCTTGACAATATGTGGTTGTACTTCATTGTGAGGACTACACGAAGCTGATGTTTCCTGATTAGAAGGAGAAGTCAGGGAGGCACCCATTATATAAGAGTGTTTAGCACGTACGCGAATCGTTTCAACTCTTGTTTGGCACGAGCAAGCGAATGAGGGCAGCAGAGAACTCGTCATTACTGTCTCAGCTTTCCGAAGTGAAAGCCGTCCATTGAGGCTGATATTCTTGATCTTATGTTCAGTATCCAGAATGATAAGGAATGTATCTTACGTTGCATAAAATGAGTTGGAGTATACTTCGATGGAGCATAAGTTATGATATGCAAAGTAGCGAGCAAAGGCATCCATACGTTTAGCCGAAAACATTATAGGACAGAGCCAAATTGCTTGGTCTGGTATTAGAGTAAATTCACAGATGGAAAATCTTCATAGCCTACTGTTATGCTTCATGCCAAGTAGCTGCAACTTAGTTTTAGTAGTTCAACTACAGTACAAAGTATTCAGGTAACGTACTAATGCAACCCCAACAATACTACAAAGACTAACCATTTATAAGACTGGGTTTTGCACAATTCAGGTTATTTATGAGCTATCCAAGCCACTAACCTGGTTAGAAGTCCAGTTTCTAGGGTCAATGTCAATGGGTAGCTTATCCGAAACATGCTGGACACTTACCTATTGTCCAAGTAACTAATTTGTCGACTATCATTCGGGACCTGCGGTACAAAATAAAGGATACGTATTTCTAGACTTGATGTGAAAAGTTCAAATCTCGTACCTGCGCATCTCGGACTTGCCTTTCAGCAAGTAGTAACAAAGCGCAGTGGTGTTTGTAACATCGATAGCACCACCTATAGCGATGGCCCATGCTACGAGATATAAGTATTTCTGTTCAAAGATGGCCAATGTCGGCCCACGATTTGCAAGCGTAGAGGTGGCTATGGACAGGGCCATGCGCATAATTGATGCGACAGTCGATGTCATGGATAGGCACCAGTTTTTGGAAATTGCATACACTCGAAAAGCGAAAAAAATCTTGTAAGATCGTTAAATTAGTCGTTGATGGACTGAGTGTCAAATATTCAATGGGGTTACCTGAACTGGTGCGCTAACGAAAGTAGATGTCGTAACAGAAAAAGCCAAGGGCCAGGGCGCAACAGGCAAGTAACTATAGTCACCAAAATGACTGATGGTGGACTGGTAGAGATATATTGTGATGAAGAGAGTGTGAACGGTTTCAACAATTCTTCAAGAAAACCTATAAGACAATTCCGTGCATCCTGATCGAGTTGAAATACTCACAAACACCAGATGACCTATGAAAGGCTAAGCTATAGTGGTACCTAAAATATCTTGGTATAGGACGCACCAAGAGTCGAATATGCATACGCTCCTTCTCGAACCCAGCCTGATAATAAGTGAAGGCTTGTACGCACATAGCCCCATACAAGAAAATAGATATGATAATACCAATTTGAATAGCGCCAAGCGTAGAGTCGAGGGCGGGTGCGACTTGAAGAGGAATGGTCATATTCATGGGGGTGGGTCGCTATCTCAATGGGTTGGGTAACGCCCAGTGTCCCCTCTTTATATAAGTTTGATGACCTTTTACATCAGTTAAAGTCCAACCCAATCTATATATTTTGGGAAAGGCTCGTTTTGGCTTGTTAAACTTCGCTGTTCATATGTAGTAGTCGCGTATAACCTGCTCACGAAACATGGGAAGACCAAGTTAAAACCACATACTTTCACTACCACTAGTACTGATTTAAACCAGCAAGCTGGCCGTCGGGTTACACTCACTAAGCCCTAAACCCCGTTGCCGTGATATACAAGAGCAATCTGATTAATCTGTTGATCGAGCACTTCAAAGTCGAAGCCTAAGGTTAGCTCGGCTTCTTTCGGCTTGCTGGATAGATTCAAGCGACACTGTCTTCCATTCATTTTGGGATTGACAGATTTGCCGAATGACTGTCGAAGGGACGGGAAGCGGGAAAATCAATAACCTCACCTCCCGATATCCCTTTAGTGGACCACTTCAGAATAAACCTTGTTCTCTCGTTCCGACGTCGGAATCTTGATGTCCGCTCGTACGGAGTCGTACCTATGTGTTGCAATGGGACCATAAATGCAGAATTGAAACTTGTGGAAATTTGAAAGAAAAAAAAAAGAAAAGAAAAGAAAGTAGAGCCCTTATCGGCACGTGGTCCGTGCATTTGTACATTGTGCACTAGACTCGTGACCATCCCCTCTATCGAGAGAAATACTCGTCAGGAGTAAAGGTCGGTCATTATTCCGTCGTTTCGAAGAAATAAGCGTTCAATGGCTCAAGGTTTCTAGTAATCAGGGTAGGTATATATGAGTATCACACCCCGGAGTTTTATTGGCCTTGAATAGTCAAAACGCCAAACCATCCAAAAACCGCTGACTCGACCGTAGGAGACGAGGAGGTATCGATTGGGATGATCCTTGGGACGTCTTAATGTCCTTTGCGGCTGTAAGTCTCTGTTTTTGTGTACCATGGAGATATAGCGTGTAATCCGTGCTTCTCGCTAGTGCTGAGGAATATAAGACGCGGGTCTAGGACTGACTCATTAACCTATAAACTCTGAACAACCACCATGACGAACATCTATGATTTAGGCATTCAAGGATCTGTCTTGACACCATCTTCCAGTACTTACAATGATGCGATCGCCCGGCATTCCCTCACCTCTGTGCTTCACCCTTCTTATGTCATTTACCCAATTACCATCCCAGATATCCAAGTTGCGATCCAATTCGCGCTTTCCAATGACCCTCCCCTGGAGATTGCTGTGAAAGGCGGGGGTTGCCACACTTCGACAGCGTCATCGTCTGAAGGAGGATTGGTTATTGATCTGTCACGATTTAACAAAGTGGTCCTCTCGGCTGATAGAGCATCAGTCGTAGTGCAAGGGGGTGCACTCTGGGGAGATGTTTATTCTACACTGGCAGAGCACAACTTGGTCGCCGTTGGTGCTAGCGTGTGGTTCGTGGGTGTTGGTGGGTATCTCACTGGTGGCGGGTATTCAAGTCTTTCGGGAAAATATGGCATGGCAATCGACAACCTCTTGCAAGCAACCGTAGTCTTAGCAGACGGCCGAAATGTTCAATGCGGTGGGGATGAAGAACCTGACTTATTTTGGGCCATCCGAGGTACACTTCAAGCTTTTCCTATCACCATAATTGACATAATTTTTCAAAATAACTAGGAGGTACAAATCAATTTGGTGTCGTAGCTGAATTCGTATTGAAAACTCACCCGTACCGCCCTGCCCTTGTTGGCGCTTTGGTTTATCCTGGAACTGATCTTCCCAAAATTCTTGACCTTACTCGTGTAAGTAATGATATTTAGCTTCATTGTGGCAATATATAGTAACCAACCCCATCAGGAATATCTGAAAACCCAATTAGAAAATTCTAATCTCTCTATCATGTTTACGCGCTCAGCCCCTCATTTCCAAGTAAGTAGTGCCTTTTACGGCCCTTCATCATTCTGAGAACGAAAATATCTCTAGCCGGGTATTGTCGCTTTGCCATACATAGAAAATGACGACGGCGAGGCAGAGAAACGCGTTGCGCCTTTCCGTACCACAATCACCCCAGTCTTTGAAAGAATTGGGACCGCCCCGAACTACAACGTTTTCGCCCACGGTGCCGATGCTACTCTGGCAGATATTCCACCAAGGTCTGTGGCTGGGGGTGCGCTATTCAGTGAGGCCTGGGACGACGTTATTAGCACGGCGTTCCGTGAATGGGTCACTTTTACTGAAAAGGAGGAGCACAAGCGCTCCATGATGATGTGGGAATTCAATCCCAGAAATAAAATTGCTGAGGTTGCGGAAAAGGACACCGCCTTCCCTACTAGAAACCCACACTACCACGTTGTCATTACTGCAAGGTTCGTCAGACTTGCCTTTCAACCGATTCTGTTAATTTATACTGCACGTCAGTCATTCTTTGCCAGAATCAGATGCTCCTGCTCGGGAATGGGTGTCGAAAATGGCTACATATATCAAATCCATGAACACTGAAAGAACGGGGGTGAAATTTGTGACTCCAACCAACTTTTCTCTTGGGTCAGATTATGATAGTGTGGAGGAAGTGTTCGGAAAAAACTTAAGTCGTTTGAGGAAGGTTAAGGCAATTTATGACCCGAAGAAAGTCTGGAGAAAGGGTTGGGCTATCGAGCCAGACCCCCAGTAACTAGCTACTGTCGAAATAATTCCCTATTGAAAAAATACATAAAATGACAACGTATGTATACATTCATTGTACTGTGTCGCATAGCGGTGGGCTCTCAGAAGTAGATTTAATAGGTAAATGAATGACGATATGAGTACAATGCCCTACAAAACTGAACTATTGTCTAAAGCGAAAAAAGCGAACCTAGAGTTACTTTTGTCTTACCTTCCTGTTTCGATCCAAGGTGGTACTATTCCCCAACCGGAATAGTGTGCGCATTGAAGAATGTGGTAAGACGGCCACTTGTAGTGGTCGAAATTGGTTTTGGCTGCTTTCCACATTCTTATCATTTCAGACCTCCCCCTTTTAAACGACGGACGACTCACGAGAAGCGTGAGGCGATGATATTGGTACAGGTACAGTGTCAGAATGAGCTAGATTCGTGACGAGGCTGTGACAATGTCAAGAATAAAAAATACTGATAGTTACTCACATACGCAGATAAGGTGATTACGACAAATGACGTTGGCCGGACTATACCGCAATCCAGACCAGTTACTTCCTCGGCGTGCAGGAGTAGTTTGCAGGCATGGCGGCCTTCGGGATCAAAAATAGCTTCTAGGGGGGGGCCCAGATCAAATAGTTATTTTGGAGAGCGTGCTTGGTGTTAGAGGAATATAAATTTCAGAGGCCTTTGAGAAAAGAATTGACAAGTTACAGTTGGTACGATGTTGCTCGTCATAATCGCCTGTATCTAACCCTGGCGTTTCCGTTATACTCAAGGGAAACTTAGGCAAGATGTGTCCGAATGTCACCGGTAATGAGTCAGAATCAAAGATGAGTCGATTGACAGATATATTTATAACATGCTGAGCCCACTTACGTTGTTTTTCACACTGGAGATAATCACAAACCGCCATCACCGGTCACCTCGAGAGGAGAGAATGCGCAGTGATGTCGCTGTTTCACGTGCATCAAGCCCACGTGCTGATTGGCTGGAAAAATGAAATTTGGCCAACACAGGATACATACGAAAGCATTTCGTTGACTTCTAATGTCATCAACTCATCAGCCTAGTTATAAGCCTCGGACTTGTTGCCGTCTTTAGCGATTGTTGCGATCACAACTTCGACACGTTTTGCCCCACAGCAGTACAACATGCATCATATACAGATATTCTTGCAGCAACATTTTGATTCATTGTCACAGCCATAATCTATAAACATATGATCCTTCGCTACAAAAGGCGTTGTTCGGTCAACCACCGACTTCGCTCCTTCCATTCCCTTTCAAATTCGAGGGTGTTACCAGTACTTAGCCCTCGAGATCCTGTTAGTCAGAGGTGCGTCAAAAGGAGTTCGCCAGGATGATATTGCAAGCGCTTTTTGGTACTATATAGATGTCGAAGGCAATTGATATCAGCCTATATGACTCCCATCTCCATTATTTTTATATTTTTCTCACCTTTGTACGTTACTCATACTTCACCTTAACAGTACATTAGTCCAGGCCAAGTCGCAAATTCCCCCCCATAATTTGCTTCTTGTACCATCCGTTGTTCCCAAAATGCAAAAAGAGAGCGTTCCTGTGTTCATTGATACGGAAACATATTCAGACGCGACTAAACGGCATAGCTTGGAGCAACTTATCCGCCAACATTGTCCAAGTCTCTTCACTCCGTTTGAACCTCCTTGGTGGTTGAATAAGTACGTTCGAATCATGAACCTAACGCGTAACTAACTTATGCTGATTCGATTAGCGGCCACCTTCAAACAACCTACACCGCACTGGCTGGCGGCAAGAGTGTTCCGAAAATTCAATACATGAGGTACAACATTGTTTCCTTTTCTAGTGACGGTTCTGAAAACTACTACTTCCATACTTACAACGATTTTATTCCCAACAGAAAGCTCATTCGGTTGGAGGACGGGGGCACACTGTAATCCTACCTATCGTATAGGCTATGCTCAATGGCTAAGCGAAGTTATATGTTTAGTGCCCTTGACTTGTTCCCACAGGACCCGTCGGCTTTTCCTTTGAGTACTCCGATCCTTGTCATTTTGACGGGATTGACTGGATGTGAGTAGTTTTCTCGTGATTGATGCTTTACTCATCCGCACAATTCAATGCCCAATCCAGCGTCTAATGAGGGTTATGTTCGAGTAATCTTGTCAAAACTTCACACTCATCGTGCCATCATAATCAACTATCGTGGTTGTAAGTCAAGACCTTTGTATGGATAATGATGATGGTTATCGAAACTGCTGTTCAGGTGGTGGCATTCCCTTGACTAGCCCTAGGCTATATACATGTGGGAACACAGATGATATACGAACGGCTTTGGCTTATATATCGAACATGTATCCCCATGCTCCGTTACATGGGCTTGGCTTCTCACTGGGGGCGGGAATCATGACAAGATATGTCGCTGAAGAAGGGGAAAAAAGTCGGCTTCGGTCCATATGTTGCCTTGCTTGTGTAGGTTATTCACCTTTATTCACTCTTGTACTCGATATCATTTTTTTTAGCCATGGAATATGGCCGCAAATAATCGGAGGTTCGCCTACCTCCTTGTCAAAGTCCAGAAAGACACTAACGATGCCTAAAATGAAGCCTCCTATCAACATACGTCGGCCGCAAGGTCTATGCTCCAGCTTTAGGTGCCAATTTCCGAGAGATGGTCAAACAAAACATGGAGGTATTCCAATCCAGTAGCCCAGAGATACACAAAGCCGCACGCGAGGTCGTTGCCATCCGTCGAATTACCCTAGGACAATTCGATGACATCTTCACGCGCAGGGTTCGGGCGTATGGCCCTCAATTCCCTTTTCTCGCTCTAGACGAACTCTACGAATGGGGCTCATCGGACCACGTCCTGTCGACTGTCCGGGTCCCAGCCTTATATATTAACGCTGATGACGACCCCATCGTCTCACGGCTCCCCAAAGACGGAGGTGGAAGCCCTAACGTGTTCCTACACGTCACATCGGGGGGCGGTCATCTGGGGTGGCATACGCCCGGATACAGCTATCTCAATGGGTTTTCCACACGCCAGTGGACAACAGAACCCGTCTTAGAGTGGCTGAAACTTATGGCGACGACAGAAGTCGAAACCGAAAACGGATTTACCCCTTCGACGATTGTTGCAGGGCCTAATGGGATCTACCATGAGGTGGATAGACCTGATGTATTTTGGCAGGAGCTAGATCAAGCTAAATTGTTGATGGTGCCAACTGCCAAACAGTCTGGAACCATACGAGGTTTTTGAGTACGAGACGTATTGTCAGTCACATCCAGTGCAGGTCACGGTATAATGGCTTCACGTTCGCTGTGTAACGAGAAGTAAAATGGAGAACGAGTATTACTCAATTCAAAACATCATGTTCTCTACCAGTTAGGATAAGGGGCAGGGTTTCCGGAAGCTCGTCAAGGATAAGGATCATTCTGACTAAACGTGACGCGTGACGAGGAAGGAACGTTGAAGTGAGGATCACAACGAATTTTGCAAAATGCTTTGAGCCTTTGACTGTGGACCACAGGCCCAATTTTCAAACTGATGACAGTATTGTCTGTGTCATAATGTTATCATGCACAATCCAACCATAGCTACGAATTCCCGGATACAAACTACGTTCCATGACCACCACCATACCTTGGCCACGATGCTCCGATTAGTATGATGGTATGATCAGATTTAGAACAAACTAGCCATAAATTCAAAGTGACATGCCCGCATTGGGGCCAGCTGACAGACTAGAACGGGCAACGCTTCTTTTTCTTCTGCTGCCGGTCGCTCGAAGAATGGACCTACAACATCATCTTCCAACCCATGATCATCGATCATGAAACCGGACATCCCCTCTAATATCATACAGGGCACGGAGGAACTACCAAGATACTTCGCAGCGTCATCTTGACTCCTACCTTCTTCGAGTCACAGACTCACAGCCTTGTTTGTACAATCATATTATCATCCCACTCGCATCCCACTGGATTCCCACACTATTTTTACGTTCAA
Source organism: Collybia nuda (assembly GCA_015584075.1). Classification (NCBI taxonomy): domain Eukaryota; kingdom Fungi; phylum Basidiomycota; class Agaricomycetes; order Agaricales; family Clitocybaceae; genus Collybia; species Collybia nuda. Next base: position 3,966 of record MU150414.1, on the reverse strand, counting down.
TCGAACAAGCAACTCTCAGAGTCTCTCGCCTTCGCTCACATCGGCATGCTGTTACCCCATCAATGTAACTATTTCGCGCCACACTTTGCAACTTTTTTGTGTTGCCAACCTGCCATCTGTACACTCAAAGGCAATTGTACGCTCCCAACCGTTCCCTACGCGCTGGGAGGTGCCTCAAATCTAACCAGAGCAAAAGAGTGTCTTAAGGCATGGCTTCAGCCTTTATAATTTATTGATCGCATCCTTATCGCATCCCCCACTTTTCTGTCAAATATCTGATGCCGGTCGAGGCGTATCGCCTTTGTTATCATCAGTGAATGATCCATCGGTTCTCTTAAATACCCATCGCCAGTTAGCTCCTACCGCAGAAATACCTCAATACAACCCCCCCCCCCCCCCCCCCCCCCCCCCCCCCCCCCCCCCCCCCCGCGTGCGGGTCTCAACATCTCCCTTTATTTTGGTTCAATTTTCTAGGATGCATAGTTTTCTTGTCCGAGGTCAGCCTGTGCAAATCCATGAGTACTGTAATACGCGGATTGAATGGAGTCCCAATTGATCTCTACAGCTAGCTCGGATCGGGGCGTTTTGGTGCCTATCGTCACTTTCGATGTCCTGCACTCTGTGGCCCTCTTCATTCTTCTGGTTTCGGTGATGGTGGCCCTTTTTTCCCGTTCTGTCTTGCGCATGACAACCTGGTTTACTATGTTGATCTGCTGGGCCCTGTATTCCGCCTCTTTTTTGTTTCTTGTTGGGCGCCAGACGGGACCAGAACCGTCTCTTGGACTTTGTACGTTCCAGGCTGGGCTTGTTTACGGAGCACCTCCCTTGTGAGTGACCTTTGATATCTTGGGTCTGGTTCCTGAGTCAACCCTTGCAAGAGTCTCATGTGCCTCCCTGATATTCGTGATTGAGGTGAGTTCTATACAGTAATACTTTGATTTTACAAGGTTACCTTATTATTGAATGTTATAGCTGTACCTCCGCTTGACTGCAGTGACTTTATCAAGGAGCGTAAACGAACGCATTGTCTACTGGGTAAGTTTGAAGCGGGCTTTTTCTGGCATCCATTTAAACCTTGAGTTTTTGAGATGCCTTGGACCTTGCCGGTAGTCCATTCTACTGGTTTTTGGGTCGGGATATTGGTATGTATTGGGAAGGAATTGGAGAATGGCCTAAATTCTAAGCCTACTTTTAGCTAGGTCTATCAGATGTCAAGACCATAGAGCGTAGTTCAAGTGGACTCTATTGCCGAGTGAACCAAAACACACCGTACCTCTTTTTTTTGTTGTTACAGGAGCTCGAATGACCAGACAGTATAGATCAACATTTGCAGGGGCTCTTGTAGTATTATTTGCAGGATCTGTGGTGATTCTCGAAGGTACGGTATTTCTACTCGAAGCAGAATGATTAAAGATACGTACTGTGATTTTTGCAGTTTACATAGTAATCCACCTATATCATCGACGGATGTTCATCAAGAAGATTGACGCGCGAAAGATGGTGGATTTCCCCCTCAAGCCGTTTATTAGTATGGCAGCTTTTACTATTCTTGGGGGTCTTGCCGTTATGTGAGTTTTGACACGCTGTTCAACACTTGTATGCAAAATGATGTGTGGCGTTCAAGAATGGTGTTTGTTGTCGAGGTTTCAGATGAAGGCTCCTTGCTGAATATCCTGACTGTTTGTGAGTGCTACGTTTGATATCCCTATATATCTAACAAAGCGATATTATCTATAGTGCCTTTGGCTGTAGGATTAATATTTGGGTCTCAAACGGTGAGCCAATGTTCAATGCACTGTACTGTATGTTGATATTCTCCTCTGTAGGACATATTGGTTGCTTTGATGTTCTGGAGGAAACAACAACTGGAGCTTGTTAAAAAACCAACATCAAAGTCACCTGTTTGATTAAGGGGAATATGTTGGAATGGCAAGGGTGCCGTCGCCCAACTGCCAAGCCCCGCACATTGCCTCTCTCTTATTTCATATACCTTTCATGTGTTCTGTACAGCTCCCAAACCCGTCCCTTGTAGTTACAAACCCCTTTGTCTTTTGTACATTTATACCCGTACTTTCGCTCGAACACCTCAGCTGTTGCCTTTGCTCTCGCGCGCACATCTGAGGTGACCATCCTCTCATTAGCATTCACTCTTGTTACTTACTTAACAAACCCCTAGACTTACATTGTGTCTAGGTAAATACACATTAGCTGTTGCCTTTGCTCTCGTGTGCACATCTGAGACTTACATCGTGTCTAGATCCTTACAGAATAGCCAGTGCCGTGTATGGCCAGTCCTAGTTCCAAGTTCTATTTATAGAAAGAGGTTCTTTCTGTTTGGTGGACACTTTGAAACCTTAATCCTTTGCAAAAATCAAAATTTTTCATGTGACTTTTCATTAGGGTGTTTCACAGTTCACTTTTTATCATCTTTTTATTGCCTTTTTTTGCTTCAACTTTCCTCCAACTTTCCTTTGACTTTAATAAAAAAAGATGAAAAGTTGGAGCTACAACTGTGAAACACCCAAGGTACATCCAAAATAGTTTGCCTCAAAGTCCTTTGATCTTTTTTCTTGCTTCCAATCCCTATAAGTAGGCCATGAATTCTCCTGTGTAAGTCAATTTCCCCACTCCTGCCCCAGCATGTATTGGCTTGTCCTTTAGTTACTGCATACCTGTGTTTGTCCTCAGGCCCTCTCCACATGTGTGATTGAGCAAGTCAGCATTGCCTTCCAAGGGTCATGCCCCTTATCATGATTGACATCAACATGGCTTCAGTGCGTGGAATGTAGTATTGAATGCCTCCTGCTACTATACTGATGCTGGTGCACTGTGTCCAGTGCTATGTATTGGTTTTCATGGTGTGCCAGTATGTTTGCAGTTGGGTTTGAACATGATGCGGTCTGCCAACAACCCAGCAGGCTTTTGGGAAGGAATTGGGTGTACCCTTGTCAGCTCATGTGCCAGAGGGTGCATGTGTTGCAGAGCAGTGGTACCTACATGACCTGGGCCTATCCACCTGCCCTGTATTACAAGTTCTTTAGTTTACTAAAGACTCATTCTCCATAATTCCAGGTTTCAAGATTTGAGACTGATTCATTGATTCATTGATTCATATCACATTACCATGCGACCTTTTCTTAAGGCATGTGACTACTATTTTCCTTAAGGGTATGCAATGCAAATGCACCACACTGGCTACTCCGCTCCACATTGCATCATTACTCCATAATCATATCTTATCTAGGTTAGATAACACCAGACTCACAAAGCGGTGCTAATCATGTGTTTATATCATGTGACTTGTGGGTCACATGGCATCTTGTGTTATGTAATTTAAATAATTGTGTAAATGCATAAATAATTGTCCAATGGCTTGGTGGTTGGCTGGATTACATAATGCAAGGCCAAACATGGCACACACTGAAAATACGGAAAACGTATGCTTTCCGTATTTTCAGTGCGTGTCTTATTTGGCTCTTGATTACATAACCACCAAGCTGGACTTTTTGAATCTCAGCAACAACAGAGTGCTGACACATAATTTATATATATTTGGAAAGCTTAGATAATGCACTACATCATGTGATATGTAACGTCACATGATAGGCTTGTACTTAATCACATGACTTCACACTGGGGGAAAGAACTTATTTAATCACCGAGGATACCGTGAATATACTTTATAACATACTGGTCGGACCCCTGATGTAAAATAAACGAATATATTTTGAATATTTTTAAAATTTGTTTTTCAGTAAACGCAATGTATAAGCCCTGAGTATACACAAGGTATGCTCAAGGGTATCTCCGGGGAATATACCGTCGATCACATTACTTGTATCACGTTCAGGATATCTGGGGAATATACTGTAAGGGGAACACCCTCACACACCCAGCATCCAAACCAGCGTATGCCTCAGCACTGGATTGCAATAGGAAGTACACATGTACAGACCCTACAGCGCA
>MU150413.1:37928-49299 GCA_015584075.1 Collybia nuda | reverse complement strand
CAACAACCAGACCTATATCTGGTCTGGTTGTGGAGAAAAATGCAAAACAAAGAAGGAACAGACCGTGAGAAAATATTTCCTTTTTCGGAATTGTGGGACACTGTTTATCCATGCCAAATACACAACAACCAATGCCATATCTGAAATGGTTATAGAGAAAAATGCACAACATTAAAATATGGAATGCCTATGCAGGATTTTGATTGCTTTTGTTTGGTCATATGATGCCAAGGATTACACAAGCTCTCCAAATACATGCAAATAATGTTCCTGAGATGCCTTGTTATGGAAATCCTGCCATTCTAGTTCAAAATAAGAGAAAATCTCATTATGGTAATATTTTCCTGCAGTGATGAAGGCAAATCAATGAATCAATGAATGAATTTTGTGACTGAAACCTGGGGTTATAAAGAATAATTCTTTAGTAAACTAAAGAACTTGTAACATGTAACCATTGTATTTTACAAAGTATATAGACACAACACCTCAGCAGGGAATCCTCAGGTTATTCTCTTAGGATTTCCCTTGCTAGCCAAGGCTCTAGTGGAGCCTTTCTCAGCCCCATTGCACCAGTTGCCAAGTCACCAAGTCTGTACCTGTAATTTGCTCTGGTGAATGCCTCACTTGCCCAATCACTCACATGCTCAGCACATCACTCACCCACTCAGCACAACTCAGCACAGACTCAACAGCATTTCAGCACTCACTTAGGAGACTTGCTGCTGAACACCTCACAAAGTAAGGTTGCCCTTACACAGCCATTGCCACTGCTTTTACATTGGATTCTTCAATTACTTCACAGATTCTGCTGTCTGACACTACACCCATATATCCTGCTTCACAAATGGTGTTTAATTTGACATTTGAGCTCTCAATTTCTTGATATTGTTCCCATGGGAGTGTTTGAGGGTGAACCTGAGAGCTGAAGTCCTGAGTAAGAAACTGTTATATTGACATAGAACATGTACTGACCTGAAGTCCTGAGTGAGAAACTGGGGACTTCAGCACTAACTACTGTACAATATATATGTAACACTGGGGGAAACGGCGTGTTTCATTGCCGAATATACAGTGAATATACTATATAACATACCTGTCGGACCCCCAATGTAAAATAACTGAGAATACTTTGAATATATTTTAAATTTATTGTTCAATAAGCGTGATGTATAATCCCTGAATATACATATAGTATGATCAAAGATATATCCAGAGAATATACCGTCTATCATATGACTTGCATCACGTTCAGGATATCCACGGAATATACATCGCATATACGCCAGTTCGGTTCACATCTGGCTCGCTATGCCAAGATGACCTCACAAGTTATGCCAAGACGAACTGCTCATGAATCATTTGAAATGTGTCAACGAACAACATTCATTCACTTGAGATAGTCCAATACTCATGAACCATTCATTTTGGAGTTGCGCGGGGTTTCTCCTGGCGAACCGAGCCGGATGCGAACCGAACCAAAGTATATGTGATGTATATTCCGTGGATATCCTGAACGTGATACAAGTCATATGATCAACAGTATATTCCTCGGAGATACCCTTGAACATACCTTGTGTATATGCAAGACTTATATTTTGAATTTACTTAAGAATATATTTTATGTATATTCAAAATATATTCTATCTTATTACATCAGGGGTCCTCAAGGTATATTCTAAAGTATATTCACCGTATCTTCGGTGATGATACAAGCCCATTACCCCAGTGTAACAGGAACAATGTACATGAGGCAACAATGTACATATGAAACAATAGACCCTGAGGAACAATGGAACAATGGGACAATGCCAGGGACAGAACAATAGCTTGAAAGGGTATATGGGAACCATGTTCTAACAGGGAGTTCATCAATGCCATTTATATGCTCATCAGCATTGATATATTTTAATATGTCACACATATCAACCCAGGTGTCACTTTCATAATACCTTGAGAGAGCACCAGCCACCCTGTTTAGTGTGATTTTTATGTATTGTGTATTGTGAAGGGCAATCTATGGAGCTATCACAGAAGCTTATAGTAAGGAGTGAGCTACTAGTTGCCAAAGGGGGCAAGATAGATGTTACAAGGAAGATAGAGTCACATCAAGGAATACTTCAGGCACATGACAGCATATGGTGCATACATACAATAGGTGAGGTTAGTCCAAAGTAACTAGGTTTGGAACAAACAAGTGTTCCTCTTACATTGACCTTGCATGTGCTCACTTACACCTTGTGCATTGGCTACATATTTGCACTTGCACATGCCTTGCACTGTAGGTTTGCTCTTACAGTTTTCCTTTTTCATTTCATCCATACTTCCCCAACTTCAGAATTGTAATGATATATGTACTGCAAAAGCTACTGAAAATTTAGCTATCTGTAGACAGCATGTTCATCACTTGGTTTCCTGATGGACTACCCTGTTGACAAAACAACAAAAAGGCAGGTCATGCAGCAGTGGTGCACTTCCGAGATGTTTGGTGTTGGACTATGAAAAAGCTATAGCAGCAACTTGTTTCGATCAAGTGACCTCGGGGTTGCCACACCATATGGGCCCCGCGCGCTTCCAACTGCGCCATGCTGCTATGTTAGTTTTATTTGAGTATAAGAACTGAGTGCAAACCACTTAGTCACCACTACTACTATATGACAAATCCCAAATTGACTGCCAGCAGAACTTTTTTTTAGTACTTCTGATGATCCTTACTTAAAATTGCTTGGAAACATGCAAGCAGCTCGCGCCGAGTGAGTGGGGTGGAGTATAGGCAGACACCCAGATAAACCATGATTCTATATTTCGATGCGCGATTTCGAGAGGTGCTGAAGAGGCAGACAAGTGTAGAATGAATACTGGTAATTGGAGAATATTTCATGGATTAGATTCTCTCACCTATAAAAGGCTACATGAGGTGCACAGCGCCCATCTGGCCTATAAACATGTAGCAGTGATTCCAGGGACTGGGGAAGATCCAATCGGGTTGACGGTTGACCGCAGCGAGAGAGTTTGCTGAGGCCTGCGTGACATTTGTCGAGGCTGAGAGATAGGAAGCGCATACATGTATCACAGGAGAGATCACAATATGCATTCATGTTATCGGGATTATGTAGAAGTGGTATGTTGGAGTATGAGAAGTGTGATGTGTATATATTGAGGTTATCGAGAGAGATTCGATGGAGTATGGGGATGATGAGGATATAGTAATTCTGTGGAAGGCATTTAGGGGCGGAATTATTCTGGGGCGTCAGCCGTTCCTGGGGACTAGGTGAGTGCACAGAGATCCAATTTTGCGGGGGTAAAGTTTAGGACCGTCGAAGAGCTATTAGATGAAGGAAAGTATTCGACGCCGCGTAGCTTAGAAACTCGCACATACCTATAGGCTCGAAAGGCCAAAAATGGCAAACTGGTCTAACAATTGAAATAACGATAATGCAATGAGGAGATTTAGCCAGCGGGATGTGATGTGGCCAAACCCGCCTATGACCCTTTTTGAGTACCACTGTAGATGATGGTGTTTCCGATGTAGAAGTTAATATGAATTATTTTGCCGCTTAAGATGAGGTTCGAGAGTGTAGCGAGCGGGGTGCGTCAGAGCTGCTCATGAAATTCCCCAGATTATTTTCTTCATTCCCGTACATTTCCTAACGGTTACCGTGGCCACGCCCTACTCCAATTTTCAATGCTATGGGGTGGGGGTTCGTTCGAAGTTGAACCTCTGTTCCAAAAGCAACCCCATATTGTGCGCAAGTGTGTATAAAAAAACATAACCTGCCAGAAGAGCTGTTGTTAGCCCTAGGCTAGAAGAGGTTGTGTTGATGGGGTAGACTTTGCAGTCATGTTGGAAGGTGCCGTCGAGACTGCCCGCCACAACTTATAGTTATTGCCTATCAGTTTCTCGTCTCCATTGAGCCAGTTCGATAATCCTGATTTTTCAGCCAACATCCTTCTAGTTCTCCACTCTGAACCAAAAAAATGTTTCGTAGAGTCTCGGCATATGCAGATGTAATGGTTATGGAGGACGTCCAGTGTCATCCAACTTGGTTGAGATTGTCCAACGAAGGAGAAGGAAGAATGATATTTAGCTTCTCATTAATTAGGGGGTATATCTGTCGACGGTGAATTTCTTCTTGTGTAGAAGAATGCTCCTGCCACTAAAAGGCTTGATATGATCGTTTGGGTGGCGTTGAGACGGTGCCCTTATTCGCATACCAATGCATGAGGCTCAGCGAATTCTATCCAGAAAACAGAAATTTACTTGTGAGGTCATGACCAGTCCCTGGACCTGATCGATTCGGTGGTAGGTGTGGAAATGTGCCTGTCGCTGTCAGGCCGGATTGCTAAACAATGGTCGAGCTTACCAGCATAACCAGCATAACTCGTCAACTAGCGAGAAATTATGTGCATATACTCAACACTTATGGTTCTTACACTCAACTGGAAAGCTCGAATCGGGTGCTGAGTAGTTTACACGTGTCGATGGCTCAAGCAAGCAATTTGGTCGAATCCAAAATCTTCCCATCATCTGAATCACCAACGCTGTCCGCTGAATGCAGGCGGACACACCGCCCATTTCCGTTCGAGCCTCCGTCAATTCTCCCTCTGATAAAATATTTGGTTTTTACGAGCAACCTGCATATCGTCCACAACATAGCCAATTGAATCAGCATCAATTTAAGCCTTCCACCGAGCTGCCGTCTAGTATGACACCCATTTTAGGTCAGACACCTCAACAAAGACTGCCCCTTGCAAACCAAACACACTCTCGTTCCTCATCCTTCTTCTCATTCCGTAACAAACAATCCGCAGATAACCAGAAGGGACATCAACGCACAACATCAATGGGAAATGGCGAGCAGGCAGGGATTCCTCAGCATGGGTCTATGCAAGGACGAGGCCCCGGGCAGCAAGTAATGATGCCCCCACAATACATCCAGCAGCAGCAACAACAGATAACGCGGACGGCTGGCACGTCACCACTTGCACGTTCTCCGTCGGTGCAGGGCGCTGCTCAGCCTCCAACGTCACCCCAAACTGGTCCAGTGACCACACCGCCTCTTCATCCTGAAATTCGATCAGTGGTTCAACTTACTGCTGCACATGCGCATAAGATATATTTTTCTGGTCCTCTTGTTCGACGGGTCGAGCGCCAACCAGATGGCCAAAAGCCAACTAAAGATGAAGGATGGTGTGATGTTTGGGCGCAATTGGGAGGGACCACGTTAAGCATTTGGGACATGAAACAAATACAAGAGGCTAGTAAAGTTGGAAAGGAGGTGCCCCCGACATATGTAAATATGACGGATGCTGTGAGTGATCACAGCGCGTCATTTCTACAATTCTGATAATTCCACTTATGTATAGTTTGTTCAAGTCCTTGGTTCGATTACCGTCCCCGCAACTACCAATGGTCCGGCGAAAAAATATACAAATGTTTTAACCCTCAATACCGCAGGATCAAACCTCTTACTCTTCTCTTGTCCATCAACGATTGCGTTGATATCATGGGCTGCAGCACTGAGGTTGTCCGCTTGGGAAAAATCTCGACTGGAAGAAATATATACAGCTCATTTAATTCGAATAACTCTAAGTGGTGAGCCTTCAGCAATGATATAGTAGGTTTCAGGCTGATGGCTACAGCTCGAGATGTTCCAACCACTCTCGTCCGTGGTCACATGGAAGGGTGGGTCCGCATTCGCATTGCAGGTCAAACAGATTGGAAACGAATGTGGATGATTGTAAATGCTGGAAATGAGGGTCCTGCCCCTCCTCGTTCGGTACCTGGGGGGGGAGGTGTCGGTGGGGTGCCGACACCTGTCACTCATGCACCGAAGAAAAAACGCATGTCAAACTTGTTTTCACGCGATAATAATACCCAACAGCCTGCTGTCCCGACAAAGCCCATGATCTTGATGTACGCATCGCCTAAACCGAAGGATAAGAAAAAGTCACTCTTATCTGTCAGGAACGTGACACAAGCGTTTGCAGTATACCCTGAGAGGCCTGAATTAATCACCCGGAGTACTTTGATCAAAGTGGAGGGTCTACTCGGTGATGAAGAAACAGCAGGAGGAATGAAGTCTCGAGAAGGATGGTTATTGATCATGCCCGAATTGGAAGGAGGTCTGGGCCAAGCAGCAGAAATGTTGAAATGGGTTGTGGGTAAGTACCATTTTTTTGATATACAAATAACCATCTTAATCTTATACAAATGGCAGCTCTACATGACGCGTTTGAGTTGTATGGCCGGCCTGAGGCTTGGACTTGGGACCCTCGCGATCCGCTTTCGCTAATGTTTGCTTATCCAGTAGGCCCAAGCAAAGATGTATGTCAGATAATCTACTCCATCTCGCTTATGACGCTAATCACTCACTAGCTCCTGTTCCTCGATCGAGAGCTCGCAGAAACCCTCGATCCCCGCGATGATCGCACATCAGCAGTGAGATCTCGTCTTATTAACATCCTCCTGGAACGCATGCGGGGACATGAACCACCATTGTCCCAACACTCTATACCATCAAATCAATCAACAGACAAACCCCCCATCCTTCCCCCCATCGGCATTCAAAATATCAACAATGGTGGTTTTAATCCTAGTCTCACAAGTGGGCCACAGTTACCTCCGTTAATTTTTGGAAGTTCAAGCTCGCACCAACCACCAGTAGGCTTCTCGAGGCCAGCAACGCCGCCTGAAAAAACCCAACTGAGCGCTATAACCGAACGCAGTAGCCTAAATACCAACGGAAAGACTCCTCCAGTAGATGAAAGTGTCGGCAATCCTCAATATACACATGGCGAATCTGCAGTTCAGGTACACGAGTCGTCAAAATTTAATCGCCCTTCACCCCCAAGCCCAGTTCCGGGTAGTCCAAAACCTGCAGACCAGACCAGTCCTCAGCTAAGCAACTCTGATACAGGAGTAGTTCGCCGAAGTTTTGATATACCGAATCAGACACCTTTGCGCTTCGAGGCTAATGAGCATTCTATTACGGATATGGGAGGGTCGTTTGGTGGGCCAGGTGGTGGAGTGTTGAATTTAGCTCAACCTCAACCTCCGGTTTCAGTTTCTCCTCCGTCCGAGGCGCGATCGACGTACTATGCACCTCCCGGAGCAATACCTGAACCTCGACCAAGAACAACCTCAATTCTAACGTCACCGCACTCTGACACACAGTCATACCATTCTCCTCCTGAGCATGCACACATACCTGTTCTCGAGCCGCCGAGAAGGACAGCCTCAGTTTTGACCTCCCCGCACTCGATCGCAAGTAGTGATGACCCCTCGCCCCGGCATTTGTCAGATAGGGCTTCTGATCGGGCTTCTGTCCTGACGTCCCCCCACTCTCCTCATAGAATTCTTCAGAACCGAGAACTTCCGGGGCGTTTTGCGTCAACCGCTCTAGTCTCACCTATCCCACCCCAACAAGCCTTTCCCGCAGCTTCTCGTGTCCATCCACCTCCTGCAACACACGCAAAGGAAGAATTAAATGATATTCACAACGAAGCCGGCGCTTTGTTCTACATGCAACAGATCAAGCCGGAGAGTAATAATAGTCAGGGTCAACATCACCGTGCGCAGACAACTAATACCGAGCAAGATGATGATGGCTCGTCTTCCTCACATTACCATTCACCCCAACCAGCGACTGTACGTCTTGGAACATCAAGTCCGGGCGGTGGTAAGGGATCTAGATCCCCCCCCGTGCGGCAGAGCACCCCTATGGCATTTGTAGAGCACTCTTCACCACAACCCAGTAACTCGGCAATGAGCATCTCGGCTGATCGGTTGAGCCCGTCATCACGACCAGGGCTGGGACGGAAGCCTTCAGGGGCACGTGCCCAGACAACACGGTCTTATGGCGGAGACGGAATTTCCTCCTCTCACCAGCTCACTGAAGAGGAAGAAACACAAAGTGAAGATTATACAGATAGTGCACGAAATCGCATGGCCCAAGTACAAGGACAGCCTCCCGCACCATCTGAAGATTCAAATTTGGACGCCTTGGCAGCCCTATCTTATTTGGATGCTGACGATGAAAAACCTCCGTCTCCAAGACAAGTTAAGGTCGAACCGCTTAACGTTCGATCTACGCATAAAGCTCCATCCCCTCAGCCGGTCAAAGAATTTGGTTCCCAGTTCAAGTCTTCATTTGCCCCTTCAAAACAGGCTGCGGAACGAAAAGCAAAAGCCCAAGCCCAACAGGCAGCACACCACGCCGCTGTTCACAAGCCTGGCAGGTCTAGTGCAAAGGCGAAGAGAAAATCCCGGATTGCTGGTGCATGGAATGAGAGTAGTGATGAAGATGAGGAAGAGGAAGATGACGACGACGACGAGGATGAGCCTGACTCCGACGGCGAGCGCTTGACAAATAAGCAGAATTCTTCGGGTGCTCCGTCGTCGAATAACTCGCTTCAGCATCGTCAATTTCAATCACAAAATGCGGAAATGAACTCAGAAATCCCTCAAAATCTTTCCCACTTTCGGCCACCCCGAACCCTGCCTCAGATCCCTGCGAATCCGAATTATTGTATGTTTGATCCAAAAATCTCTGTAACACATTTTAATGATTTCTGAAGCTGAGGAACTCCACCCTCCTCCACGGCGTATGCAATCTGACCAGTACTCTGAGGTGGGGAGACGCACATACCACGATGGAACCCAAATTAGGACTCAAGCAGAATTCCCTCCACCTGGTGTAGCTCGTCAGTCTATGTGGAGCCAAGTTCTTGATCCCGGACGTGTACCAGGCACGGTCCCTGAGGCACCGAACACGCGGGATACCTTTGTTCAACTAGAGCCTGCCGAAACCATGACCAAGGCTTTCACCCCCCAGGGTTTACTCTCGGCTGGGATACAGGATAAGCAAGATCGATCAGCAAAGAGGCAAGAGGAACTCGCTCGTGAAACTGGCGCGTCGCTTATCAATGTACCAAACAAACCGCCACCGCCCCAGATGGGTTTGCTTGGTGCGATCACCGCCCATGAAAGAGATAGAAAGCGAGAGGGTGGTGTCGGTGCCGCTCTCACCGAACGTGAGAGGGAGAAGCGGCTTGCAGAAGAGAGGCAACGTCGATTTGATGACCACCAGCGACAACAACTCGACCAGATGCAGCAGGGCGGATCCATATACGGTGGACAATTCCCTGGATATAACGTGATGGGAAATCCCATGATGATGATGAACCCTATGATGGGCATGAATCCTATGATAACTGGAGGCGGCCTGTCACCTATGATGACTGGTGGGGCGATGGCACCCATGATGTCCGGCTTCCCGGGAATGATGCCTGGATACAATCCACAACATATGTTTGCTGCGCAACAAGCCGCTCAAGCTTATCAGCAGGCGATGATGGCCTTTTCAGTCGCGGGCTCACAAGTGGGTGGCGATGGGGGCGGGGGCCCAACGCAGCTTAATTCTGCTGTGACAGGAGGGAATATGACGGGATTCGACCCCCGTATGTCGATGATGGGAATGCCAATGATGGGCACACCACAATTGGGAATGGGGATGCAAATGACAGGAATGTCTGGGTTTGACCCCAGATTTTCGTCCAATATGAATACTAGTCCACAGGGGAATGCGAATGATCCTGGCCTTTCCCATCCCGGAGTACTTGGTGGTCCAATTCAAGGCCATTTCCCGTCAGGTAATAGCTCACCTGTAGGACGCGGCTCTCCTTTAACTCGCTCAAGCGATACTCCTGAGAATGGACGAGAACCGTCCCGCCCGGCCAGCCCAAAGCGTTGAAACTTCGGTCAAGCCACTCGAGGTTTTGCATGTTGATCCTCACAAATTCATTCATCCCATCCTCACCTGCCCCAAAACGTCCCGCCTTATTTCTCTTGGACTTTACATTGTAGACATGGTATATCACAAAGCTTTATTGAGAAGCTCCAGAAACGTATTTTTCTTTTCCTTTGTCGAAGGACTTATTGACTTATCTAGAACATCATGAATATTATACAAAACTATTTTCTCTTTAGATTGTTACAACCCACACAAACACGTGGTTGGAAATGACTCACAGGTCTCCTGAAGGTAAATAATATAATATGATCGGATCGCCTTGCGTTAGTAAGGTCAACCTTAGGTGTACAATCTGCCCCTTATTCCCGCTACTTTAGTAGTGGGTTTTGGCGGGTCCTCACTTCGAGTGCGGACTCACATGACCTTAACACTAATCTTTTCAAAACATTGTGACTTCCATTTCCCTGTTTCTGGATTAACAAAATTAAGTTTGCAGTAGTGGATCCAAATCAAAGCAGCAAGTCTTTAAGTCCAGAGCACCTCCCCAGTATTTAAAGCATATGCCTATATGGGTATTCTGTACATTGCTGGATGGGGTTAAATGTCAGGTGGGTCATCATTCAGTGCAATTTCTGGTACAATATTTGATAATGTGTTGTGCAAAAACTCAATTAAATTGTTTCCTTGCTGTTGATATTGCATTGAAGCTCTATATAATTCTTATTCTGCATTGTATGGTTGATTCCTGTTCCATGCAACTGGTGTGATCATGGCCTTTTCCCCCCTGGTATGGCCCCTTCCCTTCAGCAAGAAGTCTATATACATCCTAGCTTGAATGGGTTATTTTCTCACTCTCCACATACAAATTGCTACATCAATACCAGTGATTCCAAACCCAAATAGTTGGCTTAGCAATTTCCCCCTATTCACTTACTCTCAGCTTCAATATCTGCTACTTTTTATCTATTTACCTGTCTCCCCTCCCCTCACCCCTATGGCCTATAGCTGTTGATTGCATCCCATTTGCTGTCAATATCTTATATCAAGCCCCCCTGCCCTTCTCCCCCCATAATTTTGTCACATCACTGAACTATCACCTCTCTGGTATTGAGTTGCTTGCAAGACATTGTGCAATCCTTACTCTACATTGTCACATGTATGTTTGCAATGTGAAAAAAGGGTCAAGAATGAGATTGGTAAGCAAAAAGTAGCGGGCTTTGCAGCGTAAGCGCACTGTTGGGATTATAAAATCTACTCTTATACAATCAGGTAGTATATTTGTAGAAATCTACATTGCCTTCTAGATTCAACAACAAGACAAAATGCTGTAAGTGCTCTTTGAATGTTTCCACCTCACAGGCTCATTTTCAAGCTTTGGGTCATTGTTAGAACTTTTTCCTACACATAAGATCTGTAATTTGTTAAATACAAATTTTTTTCTAATGGAGCCATTGTCTCAGAATAGCTCAGCTTGACACTACTTCTCCAGATAAAATAAAAACTGTATCTAACATTTTGTTCAGCATAAAACTCTGAGTATTTTTGTCTTTGAACTGGGTATTTAAAGTGATTGTGGAAGCTGGAAAATGCAAAACTACCCTCCTCCAGTGAATTTATTG
>MU150413.1:4277-35952 GCA_015584075.1 Collybia nuda | reverse complement strand
ATGACTTTTATTTGACTTTTGTGGTTGTATTTGACTTTTACACGACTTTTGTTGTTATATTTGACTTTTACATGACTTGTTTTGACTTATTTTTTTACTGAGTGTGATGATTGTGGCACAGCCTCATCAAAATAGCTGTTCCTGGCATGCCAGGTGTTTGTGACAATTTTTTTGACATATTTTAGCCTGGTATATCAAAAATGAACCTTATTTTTATATTGAGACACCCAATAGTAAATTTCTTGAGGGGATATGTACCGGGGAGGCTGTGGGTCACCAAATTTGACACATTTGCTAATGAATTTGGATTTATTTATATTATTTATTATATTATTAAATTTCATTTGCCCGCACGATTACTAAGCATTGCCCATCCCCATTACTAAGCATTGCCCATCCCCACTATATGTTAAGAGTTTGCCAGCCAATGATCATCGATCACGTGTGCCATAAACAGCGGCCTCTTCGTATTAGAAAATCATACCGCGTTCCCGTTAAAATCATAATAAAATCATCCAATCGCCCACAAATCCAGGCCTTTGATTGATGTTCCCAGGCGAACATGGGTGTCAAGTCACTGTGGAATTTGCTAAAACCAGTGGGCCGGCCAATTCTGTATCTATTTCTCTTGTATTCCGTTTGGCATAGGCTCAAACCCTCGTACAGTTTGGAAACGGTTGAAGGAAAAATTATGGCTATTGATTCAAGTATATGGATTTATCAATTTCAAGCTACCATGCGAGACAACGACGGTCGTGCTCTCATAAATGCACATGTTTTGGGTTTCTTACGTCGAATATCCAAACTTTTATTTTATGGTATAAAACCAGTTTTTGTTTTTGATGGCGGTGCGCCCGCATTGAAAAAGAGGACACTGGTATGATACATCCTGAATCTACTTATTCTTTAGCCCATCTTGCTTTCAGCGGGAACGAAGGGAAAAGAAAAGCGGAGCAGCGGCTGACCACGCTAAATTGGCCGAGAAACTCCTGGCCGCCCAAATGCGACGCGAGGCGTTTGGAAGAGTTCGCCCTGACAAGTCTTCGTATGTAAAAGATTCTGTCAAATGTTAGTTGGCTTACAAGGCCCGTCTGTCTCAGTGTAACTATATCGAAACGGAAGACCAGAGCGTTGGACGATCAAACTATTTATCTAGAAGATGTTGACCCACTCCGAAAAACGTCTACAATAAGTAAGCTTCCCACTCCCTCGTTAAAAAAGAACCAATTTTATGATCACGATCCGTACCGGCTACCGGATGTTGATGTCGAAGAGGCTGTTGCAAATGCCGTGCAAGCAACAGCGCCGGATCCTCGTCTTGCGACGGAAGAGGAACTCCGAGTGTTTATCGAGGATATGCGCCCCGAGGATTTTGATATCACGTCACCTGCTTTTCGTGAACTTCCTACAGAAGTGCAATATGAGATAGTGGGTGATCTTCGACTCAAATCGCGGCAGACTTCGTATGCACGTCTACAAAAGATGCTGAGCAGTGCGCCAACACCCCTCGATTTCTCAAAACAACAAATAAGGAACTTAAGACAACGGAATACTCTGACACAACAACTACTCATTACTACCGACTCTATTGGAAGTGCACACATCTCCATTCCGATTCGCATCGCTAGCGAAAGAAATAAAGAGTACGTTTTGATAAAGAATGAGGGTGAGAGTGGAGGATGGATTCTAGGTATTAAAGAGGACGGAACGAAACAGAAGCCAATTGAAATCGATCAAGATGAAAAGCTAGATTTAGACGAGGATAGTGAGGAGGACATGGAAGAGGTCCCAATGTATGCCTTCCGTTCTAATAATTGACCAACCCTAATACTTTCGCAGATCCACACATAATACTTTCGATCCTGACCTCCGGGGGTATCAACAGCACATGGCATTGTCAGCTATTGGTAATCGAACAGCAAAACGACTCCCATTACCACAAGCGTCAACTTCCAAGTTCATCCCTGGACACTCAACCGAGCCGAGTGACGAGATTATGCAAACATTATTTTATAATTCAGGTGACGACGAAGAACTTGCCTTTGCGATAAATGCGTCGCTCGAGGAAGTACACGGCAAAGAAGTCACTTCCGTTGATCAACGACCACAAAGCATCCCAACAGGAATATTTAAAGAACATCCGGCACAATGGGCGATGGACACGCCCTTATCCCATTCGAGCCCGGAAGACGTGTTTGCCTCACCCAGCCGCCTCGCAACAACCCTTTCTATTGCCAACGCAGGGCCTTCTAAATGGCAAGATCTTTATTCATCGCCAGTATCTGAGGCGAAATCATTTGGACGCCCCCTCCTTTTATCATCCCGAATGAGCCCTGTTGTCCCTCTTGAACAAATGGAATACTTTAATGATACACATTCATCGAATTTGGTGGCGTCAAACCTCCAAAATACAGTATCCGCCCCTGTCACAAACGTCAGATCAAATAATCGTGCTAAGATGATAACCGAAAAGACAGACACGCAACAGAGATTAAAACGCGCGACACTCGCCCCGAGTTTTCCCCAAGAGGAATCGTACGCGCACTCTGATTCTGAAGAGAGCGTGGATGTGACGCCTGCCTCAGACGCCCATGAAGCTCTTCCTGAACCTTCCCTAGTTCCACAAACCTCAGAGGTTGCTCCTCAGGTATTCCAACCTTCGCCCTCACTTTTTACCGAGGAATATATAGAAGAGCCAATCATCCATTGGTCACGGTCACCTTCACCACATAATCTTCCACCGATAAATACCGGGCTGTTTTCTACAAATAATTTGCCAGAGGATGGTGAGGGGGTGGATCCGGCCGGAGAGGATGACTTTGCACGATTCATATCTAAAGTCAAAGGAAAAGACATCCAAGATGTTATACACGAGCTAGACGATGAGATCAAGTTTCTTGACCAGCAAAGGAAGACAGCAATGCGCGATTCGGAAGATATTACCCAGCAAATGATATCACAAATCATGGTAGGCTTAACTTCGTCATACTGGTACACTGATCGCTCATCGTTCAAGACAATGCTACGTCTGTTTGGTATTCCTTATATCACGGCACCGATGGAGGCAGAAGCGCAATGTGCAGAACTTGTTTCTTTAGGGTTAGTAGACGGTGTGATTACTGATGATTCGGACGTATTCCTCTTCGGAGCGCGACGGGTTTTCAAAAATATGTTCAATCAGTCGAAGACCGTGGAATGTTTTTTGCTCTCAGACTTGAGTCGAGAACTTGGGCTAGAAAGAGACACTCTCATTCGTCTGGCCTACCTGCTAGGAAGTGATTATGTTGACGGGCTGCCAGGGGTTGGCCCTGTAGTTGCCCTGGAACTTCTCAAAGAGTTTCCTGGTGAAGATGGATTACATATGTTCAAGGACTGGTGGACAAGGGTTCAAACGGGAAAGGACAAAGACGACGAGAGTAACTCGAAATTTAGGAAGCAATTTGTAAGTAGTGATATGATAGATTCGGACCAACTAAATAATTCCTTCAGAAGAAGAAATTCAAGGACCTTTACCTGCCAGCTGACTGGCCGAATCCTGCTATAGTACGATCTCGATTTCTTTCTATAATACGATTCGATTCACATCGGACTATAGAGGGATGCTTACTATCATCCTACCGTTGACAGTTCTGATGAACCCTTCAAATGGGGCACTCCAGACCTTGATGCCCTTCGTGGGTATGGTTCCCTGCCCTCTAACGGAGTTATATATCTCTCTTACATATTAATCATAGTTTTTTGCGCGAAGAATTGGGTTGGGGTCAAGACAAAGTGGATGAAGTTCTCTTGCCCATCATACAAAAGATGAGGCAACGAAGAGAGGTCTATCTATTTAAAGCTTTTTATTGCTCACCTACAACTTATCATATAGGCGACAGCATTGAATAAACAAAGCAATCTAAGTGAATTCTTCGATGTTACTGCCGGAAGTGGTTCGTATACTCCACGCAAACGACAAGCATATGCCAGCAAACGGCTACAACAAGTTGTGAACGATTTTCGCAACAAACGAAAGCGAGGGTCTGTATCCCCGACAAGTTCATCTTCGCACTCGGAATTCGAGGGTGAAAAGGAACAAAAGAAAAGGAAGACCAACGTGCGCAAAGGGAGGACACGGGTGGCTACGTCATTTCGTGAAAGGGGTAGACATACTGCCCGCAGTGGCAAATCACCTCGCTCGAGGAAAGCAGCGTCGTCGAGTGATAACGACTTCGAAATGCCGCAAGTATCTCAGCAAGAAATCGTTGATATCCCACACAACTCTGATACCGACCGATTAAGGCCCAGGCCAAGACCGGCCTATCGGAAAACTTAAAGGACTACTGGAAGGGGGTTAACATCTTGTCAACCGGAACTAAATGGACCCGCTTCTAGCCTCGCCTGGGTCCATTTATTTCAAGTAGAATGCTGCGAGCAGTGAGATAACGGTGGAAAAAATGAGACGGCGGTCGTATTGTAGTGTGAGATGAAACTATTTATGATTTACTGGATTTTAAGGCGTTTGGGGAGGAAACTGGAGCCTTGGGTGCAAGTTCATAGTCTCCGAATCCGAGAGAATTTTGAATTACATCTTCTGGTGCATCAGGTTCTAGTTGACCGTGCTCGTTTCTTCGTGCCCTGTTAAAACGGTCAGAAAAATGTGGCACGTCCGCGCGGATACAGAACTTACCGGAAGAAAGTGTACGAGAGAACGACATCCTCCACGTTCCTGCAAGCTGGGTCATCAAACATATCCTTATCGATGAAAAACAACAATGGCATGTCAACTTCCTCTCCGGCCAATAATCTCTGCTCTTCGAAGCAGAAACACTCGACTTTCGAAAAATAGGGTGCAATCTAAAATAGATATCGTTTAAGTTGATAAATGAATCAAAAGTAAGAAAAGTCGCTCACGCGGTCAGGGGTCACATTATAAGTGGCAATCCCTATGATATCCTGTGCTGATGTATTCTTCGCTGTGTAAAAAGCCAGGCTGGTCTCCCCAGGGAGCACACTAACAAACTTTTGCTGAGGTGTGAATTTCCAGGGCAGCTGTTCAGATTTGTCCGCATTGAAGTGGACTTTAATTCGGCGAGCACCTTCCATTGGCACAAGACGCTCGGGTTCGAAACGGCCAGTTCCCACCTTGGGCGTACCTGCAAAACCGGTTGCCGCACAGAACATTCTATATAGAGGCACTGCAGCATAACTAGCGCCTGTCGCAACTACAATCTAGATGGAGTAAAACGAATATGTTAATAAAGTCAGGCTGTAACGGAACGCCTTGGGACGTACAACAGCAGAAGCGTACATTAATAACGATCTGTTTTTTGCTGCGTACACTTCGCTTCGCGACTTTGAGAACGGTTTTTGGGAGAAAGACGTTTTTGGTTTAGGCAAGGGATATGGCTCGGTAGACATCCTTCGAGAATGCGATTGAGAATTCCAGAACGGTCGTATGAATGAGGAGCGAGGCGAAAAGCTTGGAGAGATTCGAATCAACTAGATGTCCTTACAGACATATTGAGTGGATGCTTTGGGCACAATGAGATACTCACAGAAGCTCGATGACTTGTAGAAAGTGCATAAGATAGCGGTCGGAAAAAGGACATGATTATTTATGATAATTCGATGAAAATCGCCGAATGAGTGGTCATCAAAATTTGAAAGACTCAAAAGTATAACAATTTGTGCTTGGGGCACAGCACGTGCAACTTGGAAATAATAATCCACTGACCAGACACAAGTGACAACAGGCTACAAAGTAGTACATACCATGTCCACCGCAGCATCGTCTTCTTCAGTTGATCCTTCGTTGGCGAACGCCACCTCCTCGGCACCACCACCAGCTTTCTCAGACGCTGACCTTGACAAGCTCCTTAGTCGCGAGGCATCAGCATTTCAACGTGAAATCGAGGTGGAGCGAATTCTCAAGGCATTCAAGCTAAAGTTCGTGCATCCTCTGATTTACCCCCAACTTGCGTATTGTCGGTTTAATTATGTATGTAATAGTCCATATGACGTCTTAGACATAGACGAAGCAGCAACACAGGAGGAAATTAAGCGACGGTACAGGCAGCTCTCACTCTGTGGGTTCCTGAATCATAAACCCTCCCTGTGTCTTACTTGGTATCTAGTTATTCACCCCGATAAAACCCCACACGCGAGAGCTCCAGAAGCTTTCGATCTCCTTAAAAAGGTATGCATGGGCTACTTTAACATACCTTTCGGCACTAATTCTCCGTCAGGCTGAATCAGAACTTTCAGATAAGGATAAACGCGAAGAATTAGATGCGGTTATCAACCAAGCTCGCTCATTAGTCCTTAAAACACTTTCTCTTCCTACATCAATACCTGATTCGGACCCTCAACTCAAGAACCTTAATCCGCCGTACAAATTTCGGTTGCGTGCACAGTCTAAAGAATTATTGATTGATGAAGAAGTCCGAAGAAGAAAGTCAGCAATTATCATCACTCTCGTGTTTTACCGCTAATGGTGCACCTCGTAGGGCAATAAAGATGAATCTCGCAAATGAGGGGCTCGAGGCAAGGAAGAAAGATGAAGAAGTTGCAAGTAGGAAACGAAAGGTAGAGGAAGATAAAAACTGGGAAGGTTCGCTACTTCCTTGGTTTCCTCCATCTGCCTTTAATTTACTTCCTGTGAAATACCATAGATACTAGAGATCAACGTGTAGACAGCTGGCGAACATTCTCCAAGGACACGAGGAAGAAGAAAAAGAGCAAAGTGGCAATTCTTGGCTGATTGCCTTTTTCCCTCTAATGCCCTTCATTGAATTCAGCTGTACATTATACCACCCATCTTTTTGACAGTGTAACAACGATTATTGCTTCAAATCCTGATATCTTATATCATTATCGAGGTTAAGTACCTCTCTTTTTACATGATTAGAGCTAAATTTACGACCCAAGAGACCATGGTTATACACACAAGAATGCCGAATTGCACACTGGGAAAAATGGTTTTCGGACTTCCTGCCCTCTTTTACCAACATGAAATCATCATTCCGAATCAGAAAGTTCAATCACATCTGAAGGTGTCCTGGCCAAAATAACAGGCCTCCCAGGCTCGCGCGTTCTCTGGCTGGTAGCGGGTTCTGGGGAGATAACCTCGCCACTTACATCCTCCGTTCGCCTTCGTACATGCCTTGTAGGAACAGGGGAATTCTCTTTATCGCCTTCTTCCTCGTCGTCTTCAATTGTAATCACATCAATTACTGGCTCACTGATCTGAGATTGAACAACTACAAATGTCTGAGATCGTCCACTCAGAGCTGACGAATCTGCCCTAGAACTCTCAGTAAAAGAGGCAGGTGGAACCTTTTCTGCATGTCCATAAGCCTCTTTTTCGACTCTGTCAAGTCTTTCCAGAAAGTCGGGGTCAAGTTCCATGCTTTCGTCTCCAAATCCGTCCGAACTCCAATCGGATTCTTGTTCTTTTTCTTTACCCTTTTCGCTTAATTTCAATGGTTCCACATTCTCGTCGTGGAATGGCGAGGGCTTGGTTTGGACAAAGAGGGGTTTTGCAGTACGCCTTGGTGGAGATACCACCAGGTCAACTAATTCCGCAGCGTTGGTCTCGATGCTTGTAAAATGGGAGGATCTGTTTATCTTTTGAATGTTACTTTGAGGTGGAGAGGCTACCGACGAGGCCAAAGTTAGCACATCTGGTACCCTGCCGGGGACGCGGCGACGGCGAGGCTCAAGGTCTTCGTCGTCGTTGATATGATGGGCAGAGGGGGGTGAAGGAGGGGGCGAGATTTCACGGAGCGGTGGACGGGATTCAGATAGATTGTGCTGGTTGCGCCATTGGGGTTCATTATTCGGAACGTGGACGAGCGGAACACGACTTTCAGGAGCTATTTCTAGTTCGAGCAATCTATCGAGGTTACAGTTAGTATGAGCACTTACGTTGAATAAATAGCATTACCCCATGCGAGTGCGTAGACCCCTGACGAACTCAGACTGTCGACACTCATCGCGGTCTCCAGTTTTGTGACCCATCAGGATGATAGATTCCGGTTCAAGCCATGCGATCCCCCGCCTGATCGTTAAATCTTTCAGAATCATCTATGAAAGACATGTTTTTTTCGTCAGTCAATCGGATGAGTACTTCAGGGTAAACACGGGCACAACCTTGAACCCCAGTGGTGTATTTTCTAGTGATAGCCCGGGCAAGGAACGATACTCGATTGCCGGCAAAGTAATTGTACCGTCATATAATTGCAATTTGAGCATTCCTCTGGGGTATTTTGGCATTGGGCCCTCCCCTTCAACCTCAATGTCACCCTCACCCTCCCCATCATCAACATCCCCAGCTTTCATCCGTTCTTCTCTCGCGTTATGCGTTTGGTTCAAATTAAAGGCACTATTTGCGACCTCTGTTATCGAAACCACCTCCACGAGCACATGAAGTCCCTCAAGTACCGTCGTTGTCGTTGGGACTGCAACATGGGTAGGAAGACCTGTGCCAGGGAGCATAGAGTCGCCGAAATTCGACTCCATAATTTGATGCTCTACTGCTTCAAGCAATGCTTGAAGGTTGGTGCCGGGGTTGTGCCCACCCTCCGTAATCAGCCACTCATAACAGTCGTTCAACCATTCCTAAGAAGATTATATGGTTGATGTAAAGTGATCAGAAATAGCACGCACTGGATCAACGCGGGGCCTTTTGTAAATTTTGTCCACCCATTGGGTGACTTGAAGGGGGACGACCATGAGAGTTGTAGTAAGATCGAGTTTAAACTTTAGTGAAGTTGAACAAAGACAACAATATGATCACACGAAGTTGATCAATTTTAAAGATAAGATTAGATGCAAAATTATCGTCACGTGCTTGCGATATATATTTTCGTCCTTCGCCAAAGAATATCACCGTTGGCGTCTGGAAAGCTCGCGATGATCCGTGTACGTGTTGTCGAGTCACTAAGAATTCCTCAAATCCGTAGAAATTCCACCAACCCCTCCTTTAGGGGCCCAATGCAGCTCCCGCGTCTTCCTGTTCCCGACCTTTCCAAAACCCTCTCGCGGTACCTCACATCACTTGAACCTTTCTTACTTGAGGACGAAAAGCGCGGAGGAACGCCATACGAATCTTCCTATTTGCTTCGGCAAAGGTGGGCACAGGAATTCGAAGCCGGTATAGGACAGCTTCTGCAGGACAGGTTACTCGGTCTGTTCCACGTCTCTCTTCGTCTGTGGTACGGCGAATCCTTAATGTGATATAGCCCTTGATAGAGCATCCCCACATAACTGGTTAGACGATAATTTCTGGATCAATAAAGCCTATCATGAGTGGAGGGCTCCTCTGCTCATCAATTCAAACTGGTGGCTTGCCTTTCACGACGACAATATGATACCTGAGAGTGCCCTTTCCGGAGAATCGAGCAATAATAGAGCGGGTATTACCTTTTGGCAGATCAGAAGATCGGCTTGGATGGTACACAGGATATTGGACTTCAAGGGGCGGCTGGATAAGTACGTTTTTATGTTCAAAAAACCATCATTGGAATGTAATATTTTTTTTCGATTTCTTCAGACAAGAATTACACCCTGAAACTACCCGAACAGGTTGGCCCATCACTCCCGTCGTTATCTAGTAACTGAATTGAACCATGAGGCATTTGGCTACGCAACAGCATTTCACAGATGTTTAATATCGCACGTATACCAAAGCGCTTCTGTGACATTTTCTCTGCTCCTCCGCACCCTTCTTCTCTACCTTCTTTGAATCTTCTTCTCATGGTTCATAATTGGTGTTATACTATTCCTGTTTATCATCCCCCTAATCCTCCAACGTCGTTACCTCAACTAATGAAACCCCACGAAATCGAGACACGTATCCGTGCGGTCGTTGTGGACGTCGAGCAACGGCTTTCTAACGGGGAGACTTCAGTTCCGATCGGCACTCTAAGTGCCGATGGTCGTGACCAATGGGCAGAGGTAAATCCTTATGCATCCAACCTTGAATTTACAAAGCTCATTCGCCCTCGTCAATAGAATCTGGAATATCTCTTGTCTCTCCATGAAACAAATAGGAATTCTCACCAAGCTATGCTCACATCACTCATGGGTCTTAGCCTTGAGCATACTACTTATACCATCGCCCCTACTTTATCACCATCACTTGCTCCCAAAGGCATTTCGCAACAGGCACTTGATGCTCATCTTCACACAATTCGGGCAAACTCAATCAACGTTGGAAACCGTTTCTTTGATAAACCGTTCACTCTTATTGTTGATCCTTCTACTCATGCTGGTGCTACCGGAGAACATTCTCCCTGCGACGCGCTGGTTCCTAGTATTGTCGCGGAATATGGAATTGTGGAAAGCGTGGACTTGGCTGCATTTGAAGGAAATTTTGATATTACCAACAAAAAAGACTCAAGGAATTGGACAAGATTAGATTGGATCGCGGACGAGAAGATCTGGAAAGAATGTGCAGCTGCCGAAGAACGGGCGAAGTACATCATTAAGGATTCTGATGATAGTGTTTTTTGGTTCGAGAACTACGGAACAGACTGGATTAAAAGTGT
This sequence comes from Collybia nuda, assembly GCA_015584075.1. Taxonomy (NCBI): domain Eukaryota; kingdom Fungi; phylum Basidiomycota; class Agaricomycetes; order Agaricales; family Clitocybaceae; genus Collybia; species Collybia nuda. The sequence goes on along the minus strand of MU150413.1, from coordinate 25,420 downwards.
TGGTGAGAAACTCTAGATATTTTATTTGAAGACGGGGACTCAGGGGATTTGTTACGCGCCATAGCAAGGCTTGCGCCAGATGCATATATCCAGATGGTCCTGCAGCTCGCTTGGTACAAAACGAGGGGCGAATTCACAGCAACATATGAGACGGTCTTGACGCGGATGTTTAAGCACGGGAGAACCGAGACCCTGCGAACGTTAACTAGGGACGGTCGGGATTGGGTTCTTACTATGGTCGATCCACAAACCTCCGTATGCTATCACGAATCAATATCCAACATTATGAGCTAAACTCAATCATAGCTCTCGGCACGGTATACTGCTCTACGACGCGCTATACAAACTCATACGCGCCTAACTAAAGAAGCCGCCACTGGAAGGGGCATTGACCGGCACCTACTCGGATTGAAACTAATGCTTCGACCACAGGATGGAGAAGTAGCAGCCTTGTTTGATGATGAGTTATTCAACAGAAGCCAACAATGGAAATTGAGCACAAGTGGGCTGAGTGCTGGCCACCTCTTTCGAGGGACTGGGTAAGGTTCCTTGCAAGCCTTATACTACTGGACTTATATCCTTCCAACAACATAGGTTTGGAGCAACACATCATGATGGATATGGGATTAATTGTATGTTACCACTTCATCTTGCTACCAAAAGTTCCTGATTTTCCCTGTTCATAGATCTTGCTGCTCCAAGCATGATAAAGTTTGGTATTGAATCGAAATGGTCAAATCCCCTTACATCTACACAATCCTTAAAAATTGCCATTGCCGAAAGTTTACATGAGATGATGTTGGTCTGTTCTTCTCCTGAGGTTACATACTTCCATGCCACTTCACACCTTTAGTAACTGTACCTTTTAATTCACCTATGATAGGCCCAATCTAAATAAATTTTTTTCTGTGGATTGTAAGATATATATGTTACAAAAAATTTATAGTTAACCCTCTTGGTTATATAAGAAGAATACCTTGACCCAACACCAACAACCTTATTATCAAGAATATGACAGAGGAGTGTTGCCTCTGGTGCATCCTCTCTGTTATATTCTTGAAAACAATCTTAGTTGGTATTAGATTCAGATTTTCTTTTTACAAGGCTTGCGAAACCCAAATTTCTGACCTATTTCTATCTTCTTCCTCTCCAAATATTTTCCCCTTTTCAATATCTTCCATTTCCAACCAGGCATTTGACCCCATCTTTTCCATCAAAGTCCCAACAAGTGTAGTGGAACCAACCCCATCCAGAAACCTGTGACTAGAAACAATAAACATGCCCTTTTTGCATCGTGTCAACATGACATTGGTGCGTCTTAGATTGTTTAAGAATCCCAACTCTCGTGAACGAACAAGGGAGATAATAATATAATCTTCCTCATTTCCTAAAAGCAATAATTCAACCAACATGTGGTGCAAAATAGTATGAGCCCAACCTTGAAAAGAGTCAACATTAAAGCATTTGTTTTCCCAATCCAGTCCAGAAGTGCTCCTCATGGCTTCTTCTATAATGCTACGCTGACCTTCATAAGGAGTAATCACTTGGTAGGATTTCTTCTGGCCCTGGAGGTATTGGGCTAAATGAAGAACTGCATTACATTCTAATTGGTTCTATAGAGGCAACATTTCAGCCTCACATCATTAATCTAAAAGAGCCACATACCATAAATGATAAATTGTTGGGCTTCTCAGCACCAGGAACATCAATAAACCAACATGCAATAACTTTATTGGTAATTGGATGAAAGGGATCAGATAAAAGCTGGCTGTCATAGACAGCATTAGAGATAACCTGGCCTATCTGGGGAGGCATTCGGTCTGTGTAATCATAAGTTAATCCTTTCCAAAATGACTGGCCAAATAATATAAAAACACACATTGGGTATTTAAAAATGTGGCATGCACACGCAAGTGAGAAATTTCAAAAATGCTCTGGAGGTCTTGTAGATCTTCTTGGCCATATGGTGGCACTAACAGAAATGATTAGGGGATGATCAAAAATGAACAAAGGCCCCCCACATTGTTTATCATCACCAATGAAACAAGCTTTTCTGATTGTAGTAGAATATTGTGAGAAGACTGGAATGTAATCCCCAATCTCAATCTGGCTTGCTTCATCCACAACAAGGGTTTTGATTGGATTTAGAATTGTGAATTTATTGAGAAAGCGGTTGGAAAGCATGCTAAGAGTGCAAAGCATGACCTTACACCCCTCAATCCTTTTCCTGGGTAATCCCGCAAACTCATCAGACCGAATAACATTATTCTTGATTTTGGTGTAGATATGTTCATGCCTGACATATCATTAGAGAAATAGATCCCAAAGAATATAAACATACCATTGGAAGTGAAAATCCCTGGACACAAGTAGTTTCCAATCAAGAAATCCAACCTTCATGAGTTTTTCAGCAATATTCTTTACAGCTACATTTGATTGTGCAACCAGCCAAATCCCATTGGAACCATCTTCAATGGCAAGCTGAACATAAGCTGCAATCACAGATGTTTTCCCAGTACCTGGAGGACCCTGGATAATTGTGATCCTATGTGCATCTTCAGGAGAATACATTGTGTTTACAGCTTCTTGTTGGGATGGATTTAATGGCTGCAGAACCATAGGAGAGCTTGGAGGAGATTTCACTGAATCATTGGAAGATTGACTATTGTAAGGGGGTGAAGCTGGTAAAGACCATTCTTCTGGCCAGAATAGGTTTAGATCATCATCAGGGAACCATATGTTTTTAATCCAAGGACTATTATCAAGAAGTTGGGTATTCCCTTGCAGAATGCGTAACACAGTAGCTGCTCTTTGAGCTTCTGCAGTTGTTGGATCATCCCGGCCTATGGATATCAAGGTAGAGCCTATGCTTTTACCGCTCAAGGATCGGATAGTACTGAGAGCTGCATCCTTCCCTGTAACACCCCCAATTTGTCCAGGAACAATGTAGTTGCCTGCAGAACCATCCACACTCAAACGGACTTCCTGCAGAGATCCCTGTGAAATGAACATAATCGTGAAAAGTGCGATACCATACCTTATCCCATCGAACTCTATCCTTGAATGTATTGGATCGGACATAGTTCTCCCCTGTCGTATTATCAGTCATAACCGACACCCTGTGAATCGTCTGAGTTGGTTTCATTTGGTCGAGTCGGTGAGCATCGTTTGCTATTTTGGCAATTATGTCTAGTACCTTTAAGTCATTGTATGTTAGATCAGCGAGTGGCTCAATGGAAAAACGTACTTGGGGAGAGAATTTTTTTGTATCAACCTTGGGAACTTTCGCGAAGGTTTCCGCACCATTCTCATATCCAGCTAGGAACTGAGAAACCCAAGCCCGCATGGCTAGGTCGGTTGCGCGGTTGCGGTCCTCTTGATCATAAACCGGGTTACGAAAGACAGTTTTGATGTTTTCTTTCATAACCGGGACCGAGCTTCCAACTACTTCGACAATCGCAGTGATGGGTTTGCGATCGACTGCAGAAATTCCGGATTGAATGTCTACGGCATTAGTAACACGTAGCTTGGTGTCACAGTATAGCGACATGGACAAAGGACCCATGTCAAAAGCGAACAGATCACCTGCCTGACGGCAGAGAACAACGTCCTGAAGGAGCCGGAGGCCTTCGGTATCATGTCGAATGGGTTGTCTACTTCCTCCTCTGCCTTGCCCTCCTCCCTCCAACCGCCTAGGAGCAGTATCACGATTAAATTCGACAATGCGACAATTTTGATCATCAGCGATGGCGAGAGCAATGAGAATGCCTGATTTTGAATAACCCGGGGAGATTCCAATGGGCCGAACATGGTCAAAAACAGACAAAGTGTCTATACTGATATCTGATTCTTTAAAAGTGATGGTGGGGATTTTGACGAGTGAATACGGTCCATCGATCAAAGTCTGCATAAGATTTGTGGCTCGCAACGAAGGAGCCATTATGTCTGAAAAATGCTAGTTCGAGGTATGGCTAAAGCGCAAACAGGGAATTCTTAGATGCAGAAGGTTAATAAAGCGCTGAAGAACGAGATTGTTGTGGTGCGCTCAACTCGGACCGCTCGCCTCGAGGCTGGTGTTCGATGGCAGGTGGGCATCCAACTCAATTGCTTTATTACACCGGTTTGACCCAATAGAGACGTTCTGCAAGCCAATGATTTCTAAATCTAGCATAAAAGCTAAGCGAGGTTCAGAAAATGTTTGACTCCACATTGTAGACTACTAGAGAAATGCCTAATTCGGGAATGGGTAAAAATTACTTCGTGGCACTTGACCTGACTCTACCCAAGCTTTCGGCCCTAGGCTTTTTGCCAAAGAACCAACCAAAGATGATGATGCCTTTCCTTCGATAAGAGTTCGGTTAGTGAGAATGATTATACCCTTTTTACAGCGGGTCAACATGACATTCATGCGGCGATGTTCTTTCATAAAGCCAAGGTTGCCAGTGCGAACGAGGGACAGTATGATATAGTCATCTTCATTGCCTACAAGATTACCGCGTTATAATCCATATTTCCTAGAGACATTATGTAGCCTTGCCTTGAAAGGAGTCTATGTTAAAGCATCGGTCTTCCCAAGGAATTTGAGCTGCTTTTAAGGCGTTCTCGAGTTGAGATCTTTGACCATCATATGCGGTGATGATTCGATATGATTTTCCATATTTATTGAATTTCCGCACTAGAGCCAGGGCAGTCGAAACTCCTCTGACATTCTGTTGATTAGGTGTTTAAGTTTTCACTATAGGGATTTTTTGCCGAAACAAACCATCCAACTATGTCCTTTCTTCTCTTCTTTTCCAGTTGGGACATTGACGAAAACACAACTCGTGAGCGCTTTAATCGGATGTTCTGTCTTTAATCGATTTGTGTATACGTTGCGAGATATGAAATTGGCGATCGGAACAGGCATACGATCTGTGAAGAACAAAGGTTCGGTAAAAATATTCAACATAGAAATATACCTCACATTGTGTGTCAAGAAATACGGCTCTTTTGCGCAAATGAGATATTTCAAATATGCTGCGGAGATCCTCGACATAGCTCTGTCCATATGGTGCCACTGAGTATATGCCCATCAGAAGGGGAGCAAGTTTAGAAAGGAAGAATATACTTTGTTGATCATCGCCGACAAAGACAAGTTTCTGAAGAGTGATTCATAACGATGGAACAAAGGAAAGTAGTCCCCGATTTCAATATGACTGGCTTCATCAAAAATAATGGTTCGTGGCGGGACTAGTCGGATGATAGCTCCCAACTTATGGTTGGAAAGCATACTTAGTGTGCTTAGAATGACTCGTGAACCGAGCAGCAAGCGTCCTGTGGCAACAAGATCGTCGACGGGGTCATCGGAGCGAATGGGATTTTTCATGATCTTTTCATACAGATGTTCATGCCTAGAGCTTGTTATTAGGGATTGCGCCAATACATGATAGCAGTAGCAGTAAAACTGACTAATCAAAGTGAAAATCTTTTGAGACTAAGATTTTAAAGTCAAAAAAATCAACTATCGCCAGCTTCTCTGCGATATTCTTCACTGCAACGTTACTCTGAGCAACAAGCCATAGTGTGTGGTCATGTGAGGAGGATATCATGAAGCTCGTAACAGCAGCAGCGATGATAGTGGTCTTCCCTGTACCGGGGGGGCCGTGAATCAAAGTAATCCGATTCGTATCGTTATTTGACAGGATAGCATTAACGGCGAACACTTGGGATCTATTAAGAGTCTTGGCTGATGAAAAATCAATGGGAACTGGTGGAAGTGGTACCTGTGTATCAGTCCATATTGTGCGGTAGAAAAATTTCCCGGACAAATGGACTTTTCATCACTGTACCAAGTTCCTGGAGTGATTTCAAAATGACGTCTTCTCTCATTGTTTCGGCACTTGTCATCACTTCTCTGCCAATTGTTGTGACAGAGCAAATCTTTCCGTCAAGGAGCGGATTTTTTAGCACTATCGTCGCTGCGCGGCCATTGATTCTTTTCGACTGACCAACTAATGTAGTGACCTTGCCTTTACAGCTAGTCTGAATCTCTATGACCTAAAATATTTGTGGTTTGTTATTACAGTCCGCAACAAGAACATTGACACATGCCTGGTGGGGAGACGTTTGTATGATCCTCGTTTTAAAGCGATTCGATACGAGTTCAACATTGGCTTTGCTACGATTAAATGTTCCATCCACTTCATTCTTGACCCGGGTGGGTTTTAGTGTAATGAGTCGATTGGCGTCTCGCGCGGTCTTCGCTAGAACGCCAAGGACCTGCAATAGGGTCAAGAGGATCAGGAAGAGGGATGACAATTTCGAGCAGACCCACTGTTTCGCCAATGGTATCAGTATTTATTTTGGCAATCCTGCCAAGGCGCTTAGACATGGAATCCAAATGTGATGCTTGATAAGCGGCCCATGCTTGGGTAGCTGTTATACGGGTCGGGGTATCGGAGGCCTCCCCACCCTTGAATAAAGCTGTAACCTGAGCCTTGTTCAAGTTTGATTCGCACCTAAGGACTTCGAGGAGGCCAGCAAGTGAATGGCGGTCGGTAGACGTTCTTTTGGCGGAAAGTAAGTCAACAGCTTGATTAATGCGAAGGTCCAGATCAAAATGGAGGGCTGCTGCAAGCCTGTCCATCTGGAATGCGTATTTGGTCCTCTTTGGGTCGCAGAGGATTAGATCATGCAATAGATTGCGAGCGGTTTGTATGGATTTCTTCTTGCTCTGTCGAGCCTTCGAAAGCTTTATGACAAGTATGTGGGTCGTTGTAGAGAAAGCTATAGTATCAATGATACATTTCGGTCCATATGAGGGAGCGATGCCAATGGCACTGTCTGTGATAGTTGCCAAAAAAGCGTTGAGAACCGAGAAAGTCAGACTACTTTCATGATATACATCCACCCGTATGAGAGAATGTTCAGCTTTGAAGACTTGTTGAGCTAGGCCGAATGAATCTTCAACCATGGTCAATTAGGGCTGAAGCAAAAATGGTTTTCGCGCTTATATAGAAAGGAACGCACACGACAGCGACACAGTAGATAATGCATTTGCAGCGTGGATCAAATCGAGGGGCGCTTTCGCCCACAAAGGACCAAGATTGGGGCAACGTGAGTGAATTCGAAAAGTGGGCGATTGATGTAGCGAGGTGCAGGTACGTGTAGTTGATGGATTTTGAAACGGAAATCGTTTGGTGAAATTTAAAAAGTTTAGTACACCGTGGTGTAGAGTTGATAATTAGCGAGAGTCAATTGGTACTCAACAATATTAAACGGCCAATTGCAAACAGTAGAAGAAAGATAACTTAAAAATTGGGAATGTAACTTCTGGAAATTCGAAACCACGTGACGAAAACCATTCCTGACTGGTCACCATTTGCATCATTCTAAACAAGCTATATCCCATTCTATGGCGACACCTGTTATTATCGGAGTTAGTGCTGTTGCTGCTGCGATCCTTGGGCGCTCCTTTGTCAAAAGAGGTTTATTTGCAGGCAAAGGTGCCGCCGAACAATGGGCAAAAGGAGGCTTCAGAGCAAAAATGGATAGGAAAGAAGCAATAGCAATTCTGGGACTGAAGTATGTACCTGAATTCGACAATGAATCCATTATAACCAGTTTTCATATTCAGGGATGGACCTCAATTACGCACCAAACTAAAAGATGCTCACCGACATATTATGCTTTCAAATCATCCCGACAGAGGAGGTTCACCCTACCTTGCGAGTAAAATCAATGAAGCGAAGGATTTACTTGATAAAACGGATGGGAAAGGGCGGTGAAGCTGTCATCGGCGAGTTCAACTACAATGGAAAAAATGGCGAAAACTGAACGTTGAACTGTGCAACTATAGTCGCGTGTTATTTCTTCAAGTTATCATTATTGTTCTGCTACTATATAATCAATATTCCGCATCGATCCCGTCCTGTATACGTATCGCCTCTAATGTATAAATGGGGGAGCTTACCTCTCCCATTTCACTCGCTCTGACGACAGCCGCAAGACCGTAAGACCTCGACTAACCGCAGCCGCCGTGAGAATACCGTGACTTTAAAGTTCTTCCTATCGCAATTTGATTTCGTCACTTGACATAGATCATTGTCCCTCAACAATTATCACGGACTGTCAGTGAACACCAAATTATCTTGAGCATGAACTCCGAACTCCACCCGTCGAAACTCGGCACGAAGGAGTAGTACGTGTTTCCAACTAGCACCTCTGTATATGAAGTTTGATATATGAGTTGTAGTTGGGATAAAGTCTATGAATCTGAAATCACGAACTTTGAGGAAATTGGTGATGAAGGAGAAGTCTGGTAGGTTTGGTGATTCTGAGACTTATTGTCTCATGCAGCAGGATTCATAGGTTTGGAATTGAGAGTGTCAAGAATATGGTCAAATGGGTTACTGATAATGTGCCCATTTCAACAAACCCTTCCGTCTTAGAGATCGGGGCTGGAAATGGGGCTCTACTCTTTGGACTTTGTGAAGCCGGATACCCAGCAACATCTCTGTCTGGGATTGACTACAGCCCCGGTGCTGTCAAGCTTGCGAAAGCGATAGCATCCTCTCGAGGGTACGAGATCGCATTCCATGCTTGCGAGTTTTTGCATGAAGATCCTCCAGGGCTCTCGCATACAAAACGAGAAGTTCTGGCATTGTGGGATGTTATGTTAGATAAGGGGACCTTCGACGCGATCGCTCTAAGCGAGAAAGACGAGAAAGGAAATTCACCAGCAACGGACTATCCGGGTCGTATTGGTAGATTGCTCAAATCGGGAGGTCATTTTCTTATTACATGTATGTTTCAACGAGCCACACGGATACTGCAGGCATCAGCTTGAACTTACCTAGCTTGCAACTTTACAGAAGATGAGCTAAAAAAGCTTTTTGCTACTACTGAAACAGGTCTTGTTTACCAGTGAGTCACGCATTGTAAGGAAACTCCTGCAACTAAGAATGTCTAAATAGCTCTCGGGTAACACGCCCTGTTTTCACATTCGGTGGTATAAAAGGCAGTGCCTACTCCAGCGTTGCCTTCCAGAAGACCCCATGCTGATCGCTACCAGTTGGTATTAGAGGTTTGGAACTACATCTACACCCGTCCTCAATGTATCCTTGCCTACTCCGTTTGCCCACTTTATTAGTTTTGTGATGCCTTCCTCGTCTTCAGAGAGGTCACGAAACACTTCCGACATAAAATAAACAAGGCCCATTGCGAGATGCCGTATCCGCGTGGCTTTGATGAAAACTTGTTCGACGGCCTTTCGGTTTCGAGTTGTCGGGAGTAATTTTGAATTACTGATCAGGAGAGGCGTTACAACTTGACTATCGATAAAAATTTGCACAAGCAATTCCCGAAGGAAGTTTTGTGATTGAGGCTTGAGGGTGGTAAAATCCACAGGCTTGGCGATTGGCAAATGTCAGTGGGCGATTTGACTAAGTTTAAGCAATGCTTGCCTTCAAAATTGTAAGCGTTACACAATCCTTCGCAATCCACCAGGCATAAGCTTTAGCCACATTCCTTATGCGAGTATTCGATATATTCTTCGGTGCGAGGCTATTGTCTTCACTCTGTTGAGATATGAGAACTTGGGCACCCCCGACCGAAGTTTCGCCCAAATCGCGAAGGAAATCCCATAAACAGAATTGCAATGTTATCTTGTAGGAGTGTGAGCCACGACACAAATGTTGGCACACCAAAGCATAGTAAGGGTTGTATGACTTTTCCTGTACGAAATCAGGTAAGCACACATAAAACATCGAAGCGCTGAAAGATATTACATTCCCACAGCAATGTAATATGACCCGTACAATCTCGCGCTGCTGAACTTCGTTTAAAGTCAATTGTGATAGCCGTTCACATGCATCAACATAATCCTGAACAATTCCTCAGCCACGCTGAATATAGAGGTAGAGGAAAAAATGTACATCACTACTCATTAAGACGACAAAAATACTTCGCCGTATATCAGTATTCATTCCTTGTTTGCGGGCAAGTTCGAGTAAATTTCTGTCACTGATTTCATCGGGGGCTTGCTGGACCTGTGTAGTTCCTCGGTAGTCTACCAATGGATCACCACTCCAAGCAGCTCCCACAAGCCACCACTTTCCCCTGGTTTCGGCAGAACGAAGGTCGACAAGAGAGACCCTTAGAGGTTCATGTGCAAGGACTAAGTTCAGTTCAGTTGAGGGCGGTTATAGTTCCGTTATGACGTACGGTGTCGCCTTTTGGCTAGACCTGCAAGAAACTTCTTCATTCGTTCAACGGCCTCCCCCCCTTGGTTTTGAGTTGTGTTTCTCTTCAATTTATTGTTTTTAAGATTTATCAGCGTCTCAATCATAAATCGCGTCCGTGAGCTGAGGGGAACTCATTCAGCAGTATACTTTTTGGGGGGGATAATGTCGGAGTAAAAACCTCAAATCTTCGATCTCATTGGCTTTATCCTGGACAACCTGAACAATATCCTTCAGAGCAGAGGGGTCATCCTGACGAAGCTGTTGACCAGAATCTAATTTTAAGAAATCAATTCTTCACCGAAGGTCCAAAGTGCGCGAATACATACTTCGGACAATTTTAAGTAAGAGCTCGACGTCGAATTCGTTCAGACCTCCTGTTAGTAACCCTCGGATGAGGTCAAACACAAGAACGGATGAGATGACCTGAAAATTATAAAGTTCTGAGAGTAGAACTATGAGATTTGCGGGTTCTTTTCCTCCTATCCCCCCGTTCCCCCGTTCCGGTTTCGATACAAGACCTGATTTATTGGTGGATATATTGGCATAGAGTTGCTCGTACAATGAAACACTGTTTTGAACAAAGTAAGCCGCTAACAATAGATGAGAATCGCTTCGCTGCTAAAAAAAAAAAAGACTTCTCACCAAATTCAGTACCAATAATTCTGTGAAGACTGGCTACGAATGCGGCATACATGACCACATAAGAATCCAGTAAGGAAGAGTGGGACGCCATCCCGTCAATTATCAACTTGGTGAGTGTGGATGTAACATCTGAGGCATGTCAAAGTTAGATCTTTATATAACCAGGAATCAGTGGAACTCGCCGTTACGCTTGTATGTCCGGTATATGTCTTCGATGCTGTCAAGGACTCCACCCATACTTTGTTCGCTAAGGCGATTAAGCAGGCCCTTAAGACGTCTCGTAAGTTGGATAACATCTTGATTTTCTTGTTGCACATGTTGAAAACGCGGTGGCGTGTAGTGGACGTCTGCCAAACAATAAGGATACACCGCTTCTGAGACTGAAGGCACCCACGGTCTTCCGGTTGCTCACTAGGGGCCGCAATATAAGCATTTGCACTCTCATTCGGATCAGTGTTTGAATCCCATAGAACACCGCCTTCCTCATCACAGCCCACTTGCTTATCAATTCCAGACCACTCTTCAAACATGCCCCCTTCGGAGTCTCTGATCTCATCGTACTCAGAGGAATTCAATATCTCAAGATCGTAAGCCTAAGATAAAATAAAAGATCACGATCTCTCTAGCATGGTATGACAAAATTAACTTATACCTGCTGTGTTTGGTGAGTGGGAGAAGAAGCAAGATCCAAAAAGTCTAATGCCGACCAATTATCAAGGGTTCCGCAAGAAATATTTTCGGACTCACCATCGAGCCCATCATCCTCTGTGATTTTCTTTTTATTCCTTTTTGTATACCCGAGCTTGGACTCGAGGTAAGCAATATATGAGTCCTCTTCTTGTTCCTTTCGAGTTTTGACAGCCGGGACCCAAACCATGTCTGAACTTTTAGAAAGCTTATCGAGAGACGCTGTTACGCTCTTGGAACCAGGTATCCGCAACGATTTTTGCGAGTTAACGTCTACCTTTGATATATTTGGTACCCTCGGTAAAAGACTGTCAGATGTAACAGAGGCCTGAGGCTTATCGCGCTTGGGTTTCTTGTGATGGGGAGCCTCTTCATGATCCACTTCAGCGGGCCGCTTGTAGCGAGTGGAGAAAAATTCCGCCTTGCTCCGCTTTCGAACAGCACGGTCCTGCTTTCGAACTTCTTTCCTCGTTGCTTGAGCCTGCTTTTTTTTAACCGAGTGATAGTTCCCTGTCAGGATGTGTCAGGATATCGCCACGACGGGGGTTCTGACACACCTATTGAATCGCTGAGCTCCTCGCGCAGAGGTTGAGGGAGACGCGTTGTTGAGGTTCTCTTTCTAAGTGACATTCGCGACCTCACTTGGTGGAAAGGCCAAGTCTCTGGAATCAGCCCTTAAACCAGAAGTTTAACAAATGCACAATAGAAAGGTAACAATAATATGCAGGTTGGAAGTTATGCATTGATGGTGTAGCGGTAACATTGGGTCTTCCCATTATAAGGTGGCCCAGCCTCGGGTTCGACTCCCGGTCAATGCATTTTTCTGATCAGATTTTATTTTATTTTGGTGGAGCATGCCAACTTTGAAGATTCCTTGAGTCACCAGCAAAGTCAGGGTTGTCTATGATCAATTGTGTAGCACTATACAGACCCCTAGCTGATCATAGCATCATAGCAAAGGTCCTAAGCTCCACAGCCATACATAGTCCTGTGTAGCTTCATAGGCTACTGTGGTAGGGTTGTACAGTACTATGTAGATCATGTATTTCTACTCAGATGGGGTGTCCATTGTATAATGTGTAATAGGCTATGGTAGAACAGTACAGTAGGTTTTAAATTGACTGAGATTGCAAATAAAAAAATTCTATTATAATGGTTCTCTAACTAACTAATGACTATCTATCTAACTCTCATAGTGAACCCACTGAACTTGTAGATATTGGAATGGAGCTGTCACCTCTTGATTACATAGTGGACTTGCTTGGGAATTGTAGTTCAGGCTATGGAGGTGGGTTAATTGAGCACAACAGTAAGGTCCAGATTTTCGGGATTGATTTTGTATGGTTTTGATAGTCAGTAAAGTTGTTTATTATTATACAAATACAATATCATTACCATCCCTTCCTCACAATATCCCAGAGTGTTTCCTTCAAACAATCATGATGGTATTTATCTTGTTTGACCCATGCAATAAGTTTGAGTATTGTGAGACAGACTTGCCCATATGTTGTTCCCTTGAAATTGCATCCAGTGAAAAAGCCAGACTTATATTCAGATATGCAGTTCTGAACCTGTAATTTATCATCAATATAAAGTGAGAGTGAGTGAATGGCGCTGGAAGACTATTGTTGAATATTTTGGGGAAAAACACACTTAAACAGTTGCTTTTCCCACTATAATAGAATTGCCATCATACTTCAGCAATTAGTGGGTTCCCAAAGTTTTTGGTCCATCCCTTGAATTTAACAGGTCACCAATTAGCAATGTTATCAAATAGTGTTGATAGATATTTATAAAAACCTGTTCATTAGTCCCTCCTTGCAAGAAAAATCCTTTCTCAAGTAGTAGCTTCACATCCTTCTTTACTGTTTCAATATGTTCAAGCTGATTGTTGCAAGTTGGTGACAAAAGCCCTGATAAACGATTTGACGACATAGTCTGGCATAGTGTTTTTAAGGTGCCATGGCTGGTTGCACCTTCTTTGAAAACCTAATGAGAACATATGAAGGGGTAAATAATAATTAATGGCTGTACAAAGGAACAAATTTCTTATGATCAACAAGGCTTGTTTACTATATAGACCTGTAGAGTGGGTGTTTAGTCTTGAGGACAGATAATATTAGATGAAGACTTATGCTTATTAAGGGGTTCTGTATTATCTGGATCATCATGGTATTTGCTTGTGGCCTAGAGGACAAAGTCCCAGGCCCTCTGAGGAGCAGTTTCTGTATGTTTTTGAACCCCTACCTGTGAATAGATCCGGAGGCAGAATTTGTTCTTTGCATTGTTGAGGATGTCAGTCCATGTGGGGTTATATTTGTAAAATGCCATTTGCATAGGTCTTGGCACATCCTCGGATCACAGATCATTCACAACACCTTTCCTTGGGGCACTGCTACCACTAGACTTGCGTAAATAGATTGCTTAACTACCGATCAGCAAGCCAATTACATGAAGAAAGGGCTATGCTTCAAATGCCATCAATACGGACATAGGGCTGCAGATCACTGCAATGGAACAAACCTTAATACCCCGACCCCAGCCAGGGTCCTGATGAAAGGCAAAGACGCCTATCAGAAAATACGCGCTATGATTGCCGATTTAGACAAAGAAGAGAAGGAAGTAGCTATCAAGAACATGGAAGAGGAGGGTTTTTAAAACAGCGACCTGCACTGATGTCAGATCTCGCCCTGACTGCTTGGATATCACCTGTAATATTAGGACACATGAATCAACAATCATTATTGATTCCTATTACAGTGATTGAAGGACAGAAAAGCGTTGAAACCCACACCACCGGACTAATTGACTGTGGAGCAGGAGGGATTTTTATTGACAAGACTTTTGTCAAAGAAAACAACATTAAAACCACACCCCTCCAAAAGCACATCCCTGTTAGAAACGTAGACGGAACACTAAACCAGGCTGGAAGTATCACAGATTGCATATGGACCAAGATTCGCATTGGAGGAGAAGAATTCGGAATCCAATTACTTGTCAGTGGTCTAGGAAAGGAATCAATTATCCTCGGACTACCATGGTTAAAACGGCATAACCCTAAGATCAATTGGGAGAAAGGAACCCTAGATTTTGGATCAAATATTTGCAAAGGCATTCTCTCGGAGGCCATCTGAAAATATATCAAAATCCGACAGATCAAACGACACCCGAAAGCTACAATCGAAGAAACCAATGAGATTTAACTGGAAGAACAGCCTCACAACCTGCCCCTCAACAAAAATGAACCAATCTTGATTGACTTTGACAATGAAGAAGATATCAGCCTCCTTCGAGCATACATCCACCCAGACAAAGAAGACAAGGAAATTTGGATAAGGGCAAAAACATCAATATCACAAGGACTAGAACATAAAGCAGAGGAACACAAACCAAAGACAGTACTACCAGAGTTCTATAAGGAATATGCCTCAGTCTTTGACAAAGAAACCTCGGAACGGATGCCAATGAAACGGCCCTGGGATCACACCATAGAACTCAAAGAAGATTTTATCCTGAGAGATTGCAAACTATATCCCATTAGCCCAGCAGAACAGGAACATCTCAACGAGTTTATTAATGAAAATCTTTGAAAAGGCTACATCCGCCCCTCAAAGTCACCACAGGCATCACCATTCTTCTTTGTGTCAAAAAAGGACTCAGCCAAACTTCACCCCACTCAGGATTATAGAAAACTAAATGAAGGAACCATAAAGAACGCTTATCCGCTACCCCTTGTTGGTGAACTTCTAGACAAACTGAAAGGATCTAAATACTTCACCAAATTAGATCTCTGATGGGGATACAACAATGTACGGATCAAAGATGGAGATCAATGGAAAGCAGTGTTCAAGACAAATCGTGGACTCTTCGAACCCCTAGTCATGTTCTTTGGCCTATGCAATTCACTGGCAACCTTCCAAAACATGATGAACGAGATATACATGGTTGAATTGGATGAAGGATGGATACTGATATACATGGACGACATCTTGGTGTTTTCAGATGATCTAAACGATCTCCGCAAAAAAACAATACAGGTTCTGGAGAAGTTAAAAGAGAATGATCTATACCTGAACCTCAACAAATGCACATTTGAAGCCACAGAGGTTGAATACCTTGGGCTCATTATCAAGAAAAACAAGATTGGCATGGAACCCACCAAGCTTGCAGGAATTGAAGATTGGCCAGTCCCCGCCACAGTTAAACAAGTCAGATCATTCCTAGGCTTTGCAAATTTCTATTGGAAGTTCGTTGGGCATTACGCCGACATCACCAAGCCATTGACAAATCTCACATGGAAAGATATAGATTTTAAATGGACAGAAGAATGTCAAAACACCTTCGACACCCTGAAACAGAAATTCCTGAAATCACCTGTCCTGATGATGCCGGATAAAAATAAACCATTTCACATTGAATCAGATGCCTCAAAATGGGCTACTGGAGCAGTCTTACGGCAACAGGATCAGAACGGAGAATGGCACCCATGTGGATATATCTCCCACTCCTTCACAGAAACTAAACGAAACTACAAAATATATGATTGAGAGCTCCTCGGAATAATCAGAGCACTGAAAACCTGGCGGCACTATTTAGAAGGATCACAGTTCCCAACTGTTGTATTATCCGATCACAAAAACCTCACATCCTTCAGAACAGCCCAGAAACTCAACCAACGCCAAGCAGGTTGGAGTTTATTCCTTTCACAAATTGACCTAAAACTTGTACACACCCCTGGCGCCAAAATGATACAATCTGACGCACTCTCACGAAGGTCAGACTACGTGAAAGATGAAGACAATGATAACGAGGATTGCATATTACTCCCAGATGACATCTTTGTCAAATTGATTAATCTAGGGCTACAGGAAGATCTGAAGAAAGCAGTGAAGGATGATGAGTTCTTTGCGAGTGCCATAGGAATGCTGAAAGAGTCAGGACCACCACCAATCAAATCCGATCTTGCAGATTGGAAATTTGAAGATGGATTACTGTTCTTCAAAAATAGATGCTACGTTGCACTGGACGTAAAACTTAGGCAAGAAATTGTGCGAAGGTATCACGATAGCATACCAGGAGGACACCCTGGATGCTACAAACCCCAGGAGCTTATCTCACAAGAATACTGGTGGCCCGGAATGGGCATCTTTATCAAAAACTACGTCAGCGGATGTGCCCTCTGTCAACAGATGAAAGTGAACACACACCCAACGGCCCCTGGATTGATCCTGATCCCTAGCAATGGAGTGATGTGCCCCTTCTCCTTTGTAACCACCAACTTCGTTACAGATCTACCAGAGAACAACGGATTTGACAGCCTGATGGTCATGGTAGACCATGGTCTTTTGAAGGCGGTAATTTCCATTCCATGCACAAAAACCATCAATGCTTTGGGCACTGCAAACCTTTATCTCAAGCATGTCTACAAGTGATTTGGACTTCCAGACACACTCTTATCAGATCAAGGCTCCCAATTCTCTGCAAAAGTCTTCAAAGAGCTTGGACGACTTCTCGGAATTAAATTGATCATGAGTATGGCATACCACCCACAGACAGATGGAGAAACAGAAAGATTAAATCAGGAACTCGAGATCTACTTCCGGATGTTTTGTCAAACCAACCCATCATCATGGAAAGACCTTAACTCCACCGCCGAATGCGCATACAACCAACAGACACATTCTGCTACAAAACAATCACCCTTCTTCCTTATGATGGGATACGAACCACAGGCTATCCCCTCAGCCTTTAACAAAACCATTGCCCCAAGCATAGAACAAAGGATGATTGAACTGAGGAAAGCACAAGAAGAAGCAATTGCAGCACACAATCTTGCCAGAAGAAAGGTAGCCGAACAAACCACACAAGGATTCACCCCTTTCAAAGAAGGAGAGAAGGTCTGGTTGGAAGGAACTAATCTTTGAATTCCATACCAATCATGGAAGTTAGCCCCTAAGCGAGAAGGACCATTTGTCATACAGGAAGTATTAGGCCCAGTCACCTATCGTCTGAAACTCCCTGCACAATGGAAGATTCACCCTGTGTTCCATGCTTCCCTGCTCACATGGTATGTGGAAACGGATACCCACAGACCTAACTTGTAAGGGCAACCTTACTTTTGCGTCAGCAGTGACTCTCCTAAGCAAGCGGGTGCGGGATGCGTTAGAGACTTATGCAACGGACCTAGTAAGGGAAATCCTAAGTTGTATTGTATAAGTATAGATACTATCCTACTCACCTAGTAAGGGAAATCCTAAGAGAATAATCTGAGGATTCCTTACTAGGGTATTGTCTCTATATACTGTAGACTACAATAGATACTCATGGCTTATTGTGCCATGTCACTCAGGGTTGTACAATAGGTGTTAGTACAACAATGCAAGATCACGAGTACAGTGCGATGGGGTGTACTGGGTTGCGCTGAGGTGCGCTGTAGGGTCTGTACATGTGTACTTCCTATTGCAATCCAGTGCTGAGGCATACGCTGGTTTGGATGCTGGGTGTGTGAGGGTGTTCCCCTTACATAACTACCCAGAACCACCGCCTGACCTTGTCAACCAACAAGAAGAATTTGAAGTCAAAGGTATCATCAGTCATCGTCCAAGAGGCCGAAGCTTCCAATATCTTGTAAAATGGAAAGACTATTCACCCGCACACAATACATGGGAGCCCAAAAATAATTTAAAAGCAGCCCCTCAAATTCTTCAAACTTACAAGAAGCGACATCGCCTCTAACTACCAACCCCCCAAATCTACACCTTTCACACCATGAGCTCCTCTTCTACCACCTCCCTTGCATCCACTACCACCAACAACAACAACATCACCCCTGCCGCAGAACGAAGATTAGAAATTGTACACCATGTTCTATTCAGGAACTGGTTCGATCAACAGTCTTCCAGACACGAGATCTACAATCTTTGGCGCTCATCCCCAATCGCCAACAAACTAACCCACTACCAACAGCTCAGCGACATTGTCAAGAGCAACAAAGCCCAAAACAGGATCCTCAATCAATTGATGGACCAAGCTGCAGAAGCATTCATTAGAAGCCCAGAGTTTGAAGTCCTTGAAACTGTGATGATCAGTTGCAATTTTGCTCAACTCACAATTCCATCCAATCTAAGCAACACAGCATTGGAATCACACCCCATCATTCCCCCACAAGGCAAAACACCATTGCCACCTTTGTCCCCAATCATCTTTGCCCATGCCTTAAATTCCCCACCATATGAGGCACCCAATACCCCCGAACTTCTAGCTGCCGCCCCGTTTTTTCAAATCCCCTCTTCCTCACCGCCACCCTTCTCATCATCACTGCTGCCTACACCTCCTAGTGAACCTACACCCCCAATATCCATGCCCCCAACAACGCAGGACGTCCTTAATCACATGAATGGACAACGCACCCACAAGACCAGTGTGTCTAAACCACCCAAAAGGAAAATGACCAAATTCATGGCCGGACCATTGAACCATATTGGCAGCCAGCTCAACCCCACTGACATCACAACCAACCCTCGACTGCGCCAAGTGGGAAGGATTAGAATTGCATGCCCGAGATGCCGCAACTTTGGGCACTCACTTTATGAATGCTCACTATATTGCTGTATTCAATGCTGTCGACCAGCACCTGGCCATATTTACCCTGACTGCCCGCAACAACCTCACATGATAACCTCTGATCATCTTGACTACGGGTTCTCAGGAGACTCATACTTAGGACCAGAAGCAGAAGCTAACATCATGGGCAAATCCTATGACAAGTATTGAAGCTGGGAACTTCAAAGGTAGAGAGGGGGTAATGTTACGGTTTCTCTTTTCCTTTCTTTATCTTATCTTATCTAGTATTATCTAACCTTCGGACTATCTCTTTCCCCTACATCTTCTCGCCTTCCATTCCATTCCCACCAATCCTATTATTACATCTACCTTTCACACTATTACTCAGCGCTTCATTTATAACTACCAATAGCGCTTATCCCTCTCAGAAGCATTACTCATCATGCTTCTTTTATACTTATATATATACCCCACAATGTAGTAGATAGTCCTCAGCTTGACCTAGCTGAATATACCATATTCTCTACAATCTTGATGCTCAGCTCAATCCTACTCATCTCGAAAGGGGGTAGTGCATCTTAGAACCAGGAGACAGACTCTTCCTTTATATCAGGAAGTCTATAGACGTCAGACTATACCGTTGATGGTCTTATCAAAACAATGATTGATCTTGATCTAGAGGATAAGGCCTAACAGCCATAACACAACCAGAGTGACAATTCCTAGGAGAAGAAATATAAACCCAATGCAAGACAATCTCAAACTCAAATGAGTTCAAGGTGATGTCCTCAAACCCTATTTATATCTGACTGCACAAAGAGGGCAGTGACAATCCATTTATAAAGGCCTGACATTTAGTCCAGTATCCTTCAAAACCATGACAAATCTGACCCCCAACATCCCTCAGCATTTGTGAACCATATTTCTACCTCCAAGAGATATGGGACTGGGAAAAGGTTCACTTTCCAAACCCACTATAAATATTTAGTGGCCATGGAAGCACTCAAATTTAGTGAATTACTCACCTAATGGAGAGGACCATGTACCACATCCTCTATTTCTAAGGATTCACCTCAGTCAGAATTTTAAGCATTGTCAAAACATCTCCATGAACTGTTAAGAAGGAAATTCAAAATGACTCGTACCCCTGGCTAGATTGCATCAAGGATTATCACAAGTTCTTCAATGCTAACATTGACGAAATGGACCTCCTGATAGATGGTGATATAAGCAACACATTGAGGTGGGGTACCATTGCTAATGTTGATGTTAAAAAATATGGCAAGCAGATTCCTTCAAACCATGACAACTTGTGTCTGGCTTATCATGGGTTCTGTAATGAGTAGTGATACCTCAAGTAAGCAACAGAATATTTCTGATTATGTTAGACAAATAGGTCACATACAAGTTCTGGAGGCTCTGAGTGGCCCAAATCTCTCAAAGAGTATATATTTTTTCACTTGATTATGAGTTCTTTAGTTTACTAAAGACTTGTTCTCTATAATTCCAGGATTCGAGATTTTAGACTGATTCATTGATTAATTGATTCATATCACATTACCGCGCAAACTTTTCTTAAGGCATGTGACTACTATTTTCCTTAAGGATATGCAATGCAAATGCACCACACTGGCTACTTGGCTCCACATTGCATCATTACTCCATAATCTATTAATTACTCCACAATCATATCTTATCTAGATTAGATAACACCAGACTCACAAAGCAGTGCTAATCATGTGTTTATATCATGTGATACGGACTGACTTCTAATTACTCCACAATCATATCTTATCTAGATTAGATAACACCAGACTCACAAAGCGGTGCTAATCATGTGTTTATATCATGTGACTGGTGGGTCACATGGCATCTTGTGCTATGTAATGTAAATAATTGTGTAAATGCATAAATAATTGTCCAATGGCTTGGTGGTTGGTTGGATTACATAATGCAAGGCCAAACATGGCACGCACTGAAAATACGGAAAATGTACGCTTTCCGTATTTTCAGTGCGTGTCTTATTTG